>NW_021011484.1:5494494-5729188 GCF_003987935.1 Bombyx mandarina
GAAACTTTTATACCGTAATTTATAAAAACAGAGATTGGAAAAAAGTTAGTTAATTAACAATGGTGTAAATTTTTGAAAAATCGATGTAAAATTAAAAATTTTTTTTCACCTAGGTTTTTTTAGTTCAAGTGTTTAGATTACACCATAATTTATTCAAATTTTTAAATTGTTATTTAATACTATAAAAAAAATATTTTAGGTGATATACCGGCTTTTTAGACGGCGCGCCTATACCGTAACGACCTCGCGGAGCGCTATTTTCAGCGTTAATTTTTTTTTATAAATAATAGAGATAGAATTCCGGGAGTTGGGACTTTTTTATTGGAAATTTCCTCCTCTTTCAGGATCTTTTTTCAAAATTCCTTAAATATCATTATTTTAGAAATAATTAAGGAAAAACCAAATTCCTTTTTTTTTTAATCTTATTTTGTTTATAACAATCGCAATTTTTTATGTGCTAATAAGCCCTTAAAAAACATTTTTGTAGACATCATTCCGCATCCAATGAGCTATCGTACATATTTTTAAGAGCTTTATGTCTATTTAACACGTTTTTGAACTTGTTGACTAGACTATAACAGGAAACATACCAAAGGATTGTCCCGATGGTGATGACAAGATTAAAGTGGAACATAAGTTTGCTGTAAAAGTATTTTTTTCTGAGATGAGATGCACAGATGATGAAGAAAGAAGAAAGAAGTTACAAGTAATAAGGATAAACTAGCTAAATCAATGAAAGAAAAAAACTAAATAGGAAACGCAAACTGGACAAAAGTTAGTAGCGTTGTAAGAAAAATTAAAAACTGAAAAACAGCGGCGAGGCCTATGAAGGATGTAACTCAAAAATAAGGTACCCCAAAAATCTTTAGGTCCCACGTGCGTGTCTAAAAAGGGTTATGGTGAAAATTTTAGTACGTCTGAGAGGCAACGCATATTCAATAACTTTTATAGCCTCGTTGATCGAGAACTTCAATGGTTGTATTTAAGTAAACGTGTAAAGACTGGTACTATTTAACGTATGTCATTAGAACGCAAAAACAATCGCAGTCAAACATTTAAATATAATTTTCCCTTAAATTACGAGGACGTATTAGTTTGTAAAAAAATAATTCTGAATACATTACAAGCTGGGGAACAAATGGTGTATACAGCATTAGAGAAGGTAAAATTAGATGAAGCTTTCAAAGTTAACAGGGGACTTCACAATAACAGACCTCGCAAATGAGTACTGCTACAGAGTTTAGTGTTAAAATACATAATAACAGACCTCGGAAAATGAGTACTGCTACATAGTTTAGTGTTAAAATACATAATAACAGACCTCGGAAAATGAGTACTGCTACAGAGTTTAGTGTTAAAATACATAATAACAGACCTCGGAAAATGAGTACTGCTATAGAGTTTAGTGTTAAAATACATAATAACAGACCTCGGAAAATGAGTACTGCTACAGAGCTTAGTGTTAAAATATTTTATACATATTGAACTGTTTCCAAAAGTAGAATCGCATTACACTCGAAAAACATCTAAGCGGGAATATCTTTCAGAAAATTTAATTATTTCAAAAATGTATAGATTTTACACGGAGTGGTTTGCAAATCATTCCGATTTGAGTAACCGACGCGCGTGGACGTGCTCATTGTTCGTTCGATTGCCCGACCTCGGTTCGTGGCACATCTGGCGTCCAAGTGTTTTGTCGGAAGTGACTACCGGTGATAATAGATCATTGTTCGTGGCACATCTGTGGCCCAAGTGTTTCTCGGAATTTGTACCTGCGCCTAATTACAAGGCATTGCCGCCCGGAAACTGTGCAGNCAGCCCGCTGAGTTTCTCGCCGGATCTTCTCAGCGGGTCGCGATTCCGATCCGGTAGTAGATTCATTCGCGAAACAATTGCTCTTGAGTTGTTAGGTCTCCTTCGGAGGCGCTCGGGCAGTTGTTAGCAAATCCCACCCCTCTTGGCTGAGCCTTTGCTCGCCCACCTGTCCTGGTGAAACTGGAAAGGCCTCCGGGCCACCAGTAATCATTCAATCATAAAAAAAAAAAAAAAAAAGGTTTGCAAATCAAAATGACAATGATATTACAATGGCTACAAAACGGCTATATGAAACTAATTACTTACGCCCATAATACTCATTTTTCAAACCAAACTGGTGGTAGGACCTCTTGTCTACTGGTGGTAGGACCTCTTGTGAGTCCGCACGGGTAGGTACCACCACTCTGCCTATTTCTGCCGTGAAGCAGTAATGCGTTTCGGTTTGAAGGGTGGGGCAGCCGTTGTAACTATAATTGAGACCTTAGAACTTATATTTCAAGGTGGGTGGCGCATTTACGTTGTAGATGTCTATGGGCTCCAGTAACCACTTAACATCAGATGGGCTGTGAGCTCGTCCACTCATCTAAGCAATAAAAATAAAAAAATCAAACCAAAAAAGAATCAATGCCCTTTCACACACATTTGTTGAGTACGTATTTCATTAGAAAAATTGGTACCCGCCTGCGGGATTCGAACACCGGTGCATCGCTACATACGAATGCACCCGATGTCTTAGCCTTTAGGCCACGACGACTTCATCAGCGTAACTAATATTATTGATATTGACACCTTCAACATGACAGCCGACGTGTGTGTTGCTAAGCTCGTCAATCAGAGCATTAACGTACAGGTTAAAAAGCTTAGGGGAGGTCAATCCCCCCTGCCTCACCCCGCACTCCAACCAGCGCTCCTGCCCATCTCACAACACTGTATTGGTACTGGTTGCTGTACCAAAATTAAAAAATGCTATTTTTTTCTGGTGGCACTTTGGTATCCTCCAGTTTTTTCCATAACATATCGTAGCAGACCAGATCAAACGCTTTCGACAGGTCAAGGAAGCACGCGTAAACTGGCGTCTTTCTATCGGTGTAGTACCTGACAGTCCGCTTTAAGCACAAAATCGCACTTTCTGTTGAAAGACCCGGTCTAAAACCAAACTGGTTGTCGTGGAGCAGTAGAAATTTATCCAGCTCAGAATTAAGCAGACTGTGCTCCCGTGGTGACTTCACAAAGACGTGCTCTCTAAATATTTTTGCGATAACCTTAACATCCCCCTCTGACCCCCTCCCTCTACGCTCACTGGGAGACCTGGACTAATGTTTAAAGCAGACAAAAATGAAAAGTTTATTGTTGATTTTTTTAATGTATGTTTCTATTGTTTTTTATTTACATCAATATTATTGAATAAGATGAATAGTTGATTAAACAAAATCAGTGTGAAATTCTAGAAACACTTATTGAAGTGAAACACTTACATTTAATTTGTATAGTTGATTATGGCTATAATTTATATAAATTATATTTAAATATAATATATCTAATTTAAATTAAAAAACTATAAAATATACTTTAATATTATTATAATACTCTAATATATTTTTTATAAATTTATTTTTTATTAACAAAAAGTCAAATCAAAATAACTTAACATAACTCAACCCACACAGTAGAACAGATCTTCCAACGCGCTTGAAGGAGGCACAGTCCCCAAGATACTGGCTACGTTGCCTCGTTGGACAGCCAGACTCACTCTCTGTGCAAAGTACCAGCCAGCCTTAGCATCATGTGTATATATAATATGCTCTAATATATAATATGCTTAAACTCATGATTATAAATATATTTCAAATAAAAACCATGGTTTATTTTTTTTCAAAGCTATATTTGTTTTGAACGGTAATATGAAAAAGCTGTTAAATTTTCTATTCAGTACTGTATTTTATCTGTACGGTATATCTCGCATATATATTACATAAATTACTATAATAACTTGGTTACGATTTATTATGTTCACTAGCTATAATAATAATAAACTTTATAAAAGTCGATAGTGTGCTGCTACAATTCAACACTTTTCACACAACCTCATAAAACCTACCACAATAATTCCGTAACTTACTATTGCAGAATAATGAAACTTTTCTTGATACTGTAAAAAATATATTTTCATATTGCAGCCAACAGGAAGCATATAATTTAAATCAGATGGCAAAATAGTATTTCATAAAAATAGCTTTCATTTGCTGTTTCAATGACCGTAATAGTCCCAGTTGTTAGAAAGTTATTAAGAAAAACAGTCAATATTTTTCCTGTAAAATTTGCTTTTTTCGATTACCGACTTATTGCACAGGGGGTCGATAAACATAAACATAAACCTCCTCTTTGAGTACCCACCTATCTGTAAAGGGCAACATTACGTTAGTGCCGGATAGATGGCGCTAATGGCATTGATTTTTATCTTATTTTATAAACCTTATTAATATGTGGAATTCATATTAAGTCTATAAATAGAAAAGAGATTATTTGTGTGTGTTCACGTACAATAATCTTACGTGGTTAGCTTTTATGTTTTCATATATAATTGCTCTATGTTGCGGGCGAAGTCGCGGCAGTAGCTAATACCTACATAATAACAGCCCTAATACAATAGTTAGAAACAATACAACATACAATTAGTGTAGGTAATGTAGTTGTCGTGGCACCATATTGTCACTGGGCGACTGGACACACACTCACGCCTGTGCCGCCTCTGTCCACGATTATACTACTACAATATAGTGCGGCTTACGATGACATATCTACTGCAACATTACGTTTAAATTGAATATTAATGCGTGTTTTATATTTAATTTTGTTCCACAGCGCAGCGGTGTGCGCGCGCGTCATCATCTTCCTTGACCTTGTACGAGAAGATCAAAAAACTCAATTAACACAATCGCTGCCAAGCGATATCTCCGGGATTCCCCAACTCCGTGTAAATTTGGGGATCCTGTTATAATATTATAATAACAATTGTCATTAGTTTATTAATTGTATAACATAACTCGTTAGAGGCGCCCGGTGTGCTGTGTTCAAGCCCGCAGGCAGGCAGGTACCAATGTCTCTAGTGAATGAGGGTACGTAATTAGCACACGCTCACGACTGTCTTCCACGATCAAAGAATAAAACGGCAATTCGGATGAAGCCAGTAGAAAATTATAAATTCGTGTAATTATTCAAGGGCCGTAGGAGAGACGCCCTGCCTAATCCTGCCGACAGCCTTCTGTCTTAAGGCTTGTGGCAATTTTCACATTATAATTATACATATTAATAGGTATTTTTTCCATATTATTATGACGTTGCCGTGTTACAACACTGCTCATTTGAAAGCTAGTTTATGTATGGCTGATAATAAATTCTAAATTAAAATGATTTTTATTTTAAAATTCAGTCATTTGTTTATTGATTAGTGTTTTCTTCTCAGTACATTTGTAAGTTTGTCAGCAATATGGACACGATGAATATGAGTAATAACGGGATACGAGTTGCGTCGCAATAATAATACTAGTAATGCCGCACAACTGGTTGTGACGCTTCCGATGTGGAAAAAAATATCCGCAATGTCAATGAAGGCCGATAGTGAAGCTGTCGATACCACATCTACTGCCGAGTCCGCAGCAGCTTTCAAGGCTACCATCAAAACATTGTTGGACCATTTGCGTCAAATTGATAGGATAACAAAAAAACATTTTGTAATAAGCGTGTGCCGCGATCGCCAGCGCGACGGTCGCGGCAGGGTGTGCCTTGTGTCGCTTAACAGACGCAGACACAAAGAAACGATACAAAATGCATATGAAATGCATATATATAGATGTTTCACAACAAATAATAAAAGGTTGTGAAAATGCTGACATTACTCTGTTGTAATAATGTAAAGTCATCAAACTGTGATAAGGATCAGCAGTACGATACGAACCTCGTCTAGTACTGTAAGTATTTGGCACGGACAACATGTATTGCTAAGGCGAGGCGTTTCGTCCTGGTCTCTACAGGAACGCAACGAGCTTATGACCCTGACGCACGAGTCGCACCGTGCAGCGGCTGGAGGAACCCTCAAGTCGAGACGCGTGACTTCTGCGCGGAGCTCGGCCACCGCGCGTGACGGATCACAACTATTTACCAAAATGAGTGTTATACTCCGATAATAGAAACTCACTTCATTTGAGGAATATAAGAGAAATAAAGATTCAGGTAATGAGACGAGAGAGATGTTGACGAGGCGTCCGAGCGTCGCAGCACACGACGACGCGCGGGGCGGTGCGGTGCGGTGCGGGGCGGTGCGGTGCGGTGCGGTGCGGGGCGGTGCGGTGCGGTGCGGTGCGGTGCGGTGCGGTGCGGTGCGGTGCGGTGCGGTGCGGGGCGGCCGCCGAGGGCACATCTACAGTTCAAAAACCAACAACCAAGATAAGCCGCTCCGTCTAGGGATGTGTGTTCCGATTCTCAATCGATCCAATAACGATCCAGCGACACTCCGACAGACTGAGATCAATATATCGATTCTTTCTTTCAAATTATTATCATTTATTATAAACCTGTGGCGTTACTGGTACATTCCACGAAAACGGATTAATAACACTTACCGATCTTTTTTTATGTATTCATACACCATATTTATAGGTAGCACAGGATAGAAACAAAGTAAGGAAAATGAAAACTAAGAAACATAAGTATTAATAAACCTGCTATTGATTGATAAGTATCATATAAGCTCATTTAGTTTTACTATTAGTGCGATCGAAAACACAAATCGATACATAAATTTAAGGAACATAATAAAATGATTCGGCGTGGAAATCCCTGCGTCTGGTGACGTCACCGCTGAGTTGTGCAGACACGTTATATATATGAGGGTCGCGAGAGTGTGGGCCGCATGCCGCGTGCTGACGTGCTGGCACGCGCCGCTCCTCGACATGGCCCGCCTCCACTCGGCAGTTGTACTCGCGCTCGCTCTCAGCTCGCTTCTCACAGAAATAGCAGCCGGTAAGACCATTCATATATTCATTCGAAGACGTACATAACTTATACTACCATACATGACCAGCAACACAACTTTAAAAAGATGAAAAGCCGCGCGAGCTTAAAAAAAAGTGTTAATTCTAGACTTTGTTGCAATATGTTGCGTGAACACGTAGTAACAAAAATTAGCTTGGAGTTTGACTTTATTTATTTTTTCCAGTGCTGAATTATTATATTCAACATGTGGTTGAGACAAGGCTAGGCCATTGAAAAGCGCGATTATAAATGTGTAACTGAATAAAAACAATAACAAAATATTTTGGTTGTACTTTATAATTGTTACCGTACATGACCCATTACCTACTATGAGTATATTATTTCTGTAAACATCAACAGCTTATCAGATAAAATTGAACCCATTGGTCATTGTTATTGCATATTTTCATTTTAACTACCTTTTGAAAACGTTTCCTTGCGCGTGCTTTTTTTTGGATGGATCCGTAACGACGTGTCTAGGGCGTCTGACTTCTGCCTTTCTCCTGACAGCAACGATAAGGCGATTATCATGACGTATAGCCTTATCGAAGTACCGTTCCGACGCTAACTTCAGATGTTTCCGGATTTATTCAAGACCCAGATCGTCGGGTAAGTCGACGTTCCTCACGAACCACGCATGCTCCGACGGTTAGCCTGCTAAAAAGGGATTCGAGGACAGTAAGGAGTGTCCATGTTGGTACGGGCAGCGTGAGCGAACACCAAGCTCGCGTATTTCATGACGGGTCTTATGCAAGCGTTGCAAAGTTTCACCTTGTTCCGAAGGGACATTTTACTCCGCTTGCAAATCATGGGATAAAGTCTACAGGGAATAAGTGCTGCGCGGTTACGGACCGATTTCATAAGCGGGCGGCATATCGTGGATGGATTCAGGGTAAATTCCGGGTACTTAACTTTCCTAGCCCAGCGTATGGGTTGGCCGAAGAGGGTGATCGGGGGTGTGAGATTTCTACGCCTAATGCGGTAGGAGAAATGGGTTGAGTTCCACCTTTGAAAGAGCATCGTTGTGCTTTTTGCTGGTCCACTGTCCGAGGGTCACGGCTGCACTCTGGAGCTGCGCTTTGCTCGCGATTAGGGAGCTTGCGCGCACTGGGAATTGGTGTGATCCAGTAGTACCGTTGTGATGCGTGTGATGTATCCTTCAACATCGCTTATGGAGTGTGCGGTGCCGGACAGGCTCACTTGCGTTGCTCATACGTCGCCTGTCACTCAACCGCCCCCTGTGCTCCAACACGGCGTCAACTTTTTAATTTTGTTTCAGATTGCGACGTCGTCAGTAAAAAGCAATGGGACGGTTTGATCCCGGTGCACGTGTCGTACCTGGCGCGGCCCGTGAGCCTCGTCATCGTCCAGCACACAGTCACACCCTTCTGCAGGACGGACGCTGGCTGCGAGGAGCTCGTGCGGAATATCCAGACCAACCACATGGAGGCCTTGCAATACTGGGACATCGGACCCTCGTCAGTATACGCACCGACTACTGCACGATACCTGATTCTATAATAATAATGAACAGCGACGGTCTGAGAGTTTGATTCATTTTTATGACTAATGACATGATTAATGTTGCGGTAACGCAAGTCAACACTTCTAATTAACTTTCTGAATGAATCTTACACGATTCGTGACGATGTCGCCTCATGTGTAGGTTCCTGGTGGGAGGTAACGGCAAGGTGTACGAGGGCTCCGGCTGGCTGCACGTCGGCGCGCACACCTACGGGTACAACTCGAGGTCCATCGGAGTCGCATTCATCGGCAACTTCAACAGTGAGTCCCTCCACAGTCATATTCCGTCTAGAGTTCGCGCACGTGAAAACGATCTTCATCCTTCATTTTGTGTGACTGATATGATCGGATGGAAAATACCCTGCAGCTAAGACGGAAGATGTTTCTGATAATAAGTCACCATCAGCTATTGCCCAAAAAAGGGTGATAGTCTAACTGCACTAGAAACCATCATTTCATACTTTAAGAAGCAACGCAATGTTGTTTTGGAACAGAGACGCACGGGCCGGTACCGCTCCCCTGACTATTTCTGCCGCGGTTAGAGGGTGGGACTCCGGTTACCGTTATGCAGCAATTGCGATGTTTTACGATGAGTAACGGCAATCACTTTGTAAATGGATTCGGATTAACGCCGGTTGCTAGCGACTAACACCAGCCCGACCTTTAATACGTTAAAATAAAAAGGAATACGTACATATGTAATAATCACGCTGGTTTTAGTTTAAAGCACCATCTTTATATTTATCGTGGAAATTAGTCTTCAACATGTGTGTACAAGGTTGAGCCCCCACAGAGTGCGTGATGCGTGCACCTTGTATGACGAGTACATCGCGAGTTGTCCTTTTGACTACGCTGCTGGGTATGAGTATGTCAACATAAAGCTAGTGCGATGATCGAAATGCTTGTGGTGTCAGCGGACGAGCCGAGCGGCGCGATGCTGGAGGCGCTGCGGTCGCTGCTGCGCTGCGGCGTGGAGCGCGGCCACCTCGCGGGGGACTACCGCGTCGTGGCGCACCGACAGCTCATTGCCTCTGAGAGCCCCGGCCGGAAGCTCTACAACCAGATACGACGCTGGCCTGAGTGGCTGGAGAACGTGGACTCCATCAAGAACGCGTAACATTATCACAGCGTATCGCATAGCGCCGTTCTTGTTGTGTTCAGATCTTGGACAAGTGTCAACTCATATAGTATTTACGCGTAATATAATTTAAACTACTTATAAATTAAAATTAAAACTGGCTGTTTTTTAATTACACTGTTTACCCTGGTTCGAATACTTAAGCTCAGTTTCGTTGACATTTGGATATTGTCTTGAGACGGACTTTCATATAAAATTATTTCTAGACTTTTGAGTTTCGTTTCCCACAGAACAAATTAATGCTATCTTGAGGTATTGCAGTTTGTTCCACACTTAAGGTCTTTTTGTATTTCAATGGTCTCTCACACCACACGTACATGCCTCTTGTAGCATTGACGCTGAGCGGCACAAATAGAGATATCCGTTAGCAGATCCATTAAAAAGACATCTTTGGACCAATGTTTGTCAAATCCCGTTCGACGATTTCGAAGGGTACCTTTGCTTTGACTGCAGCTAGTGTTATTTAATTAATTTATTTATTACTAAGATGGATAGCCCAGCTCCCGATCGCCTGATGCTAAATGTTCACCGGAGCCCAGAGACATAAATCACACGAGTTCCAAGTCTCAGTTTTTACACGCTTTATATTAGCTTCACTTGTATGTATGTTTGTAACTGACTCCTTTAGACGCGATTTTGACCCACTTTAAACGGCCAAATTTCATTCAAACTTTGTAGATTTATTGAAGACCGTTGACAATACACTAATTTGATAAGATTATTCTATTATTCAATTTGCAAAATAATATTTTTGCCAATTTATATAATTTTTATCTATAGTCGGTAAGGCAGGAGTTGATTTTAAAGTGATTAATAGTTTTAAAAATACGCTTTTATAGAAAATTTATTCAAAAATGTAAATTAAATAATAGTTTAAAAAAACTAAAAAACACGCTTTATGTAAAATTCAACTAAAAATAGAAAATAAATTGTTATAAATTTAAATTGAAAATAGTGTAGAAAAAAATTATTTTATTTAAAAAAAAGCGTGGGGTGCTTTTTAAGATATTATTGAAATAATAATTCTACTCAAATCTGTCAGAAAAATATTTATAACTAATAACACCATGCACCCCACGCTTTTTTTACAATAAAATTATTATTTTTTATAAAGGCGTGGGGTGCTTTTTAAGATATTATTGAAATAATAATTCTTCTACTCATATCTGTCAGAAAAATATTTATAACTAATAGCACCATGCACTCCACGCTTTTTTTACAATAAAAAAAAAATATTTTTTACCCTATTTTCAATTTAAATTTATTAAAATTTATTTTCTATTTTTTAGTTGAATTTTATATAAAGCGTGTTTTTTAGTTTTTTTAAACTATTATTTATTTTACAATACAACGGCTGCCCCGCCCTTCAAACCGAAACGCATTACTGCCTCGTGGTAGAAAGGCGGTGGTACCTATCCGTGTGAACTAACAATTCACAGCTATATGCCTATCGCGATAACATCCTTGTTTTCCAAGGTAATGGAGTGAATAATAAATACGCAACTCCTGAAGTATCTTAAGGATCGCCTGTTGATCTATGACCGACAGTACGGTTTCCGTCATTGTCGCTCAGTTGGTGCATACCTTACGCACCGGTGGGCTAAAGCGGGTAGGTTGGAGAGTCAGGCCGAGGCTTTCACTGTAAGCCTTGATATCGTGAAGGCCTTCGACAGGGTCTGGCATAGGGCACTTCTATCGAAGTTACCATCTTACGGAATCCCCGAGGGACTCTGCAAGTGGATCGCTAGCTTTTTGGATGGGCGGAGTATCACGGTCGTTGTAGACTGTTTCTGCTCCGATACAATGACCATTAACGCTGGTATTCCACAAGGCTCGGTGCTCTTCCCCACGTTTTTCATCCTGTGTATCAATGACATGCTATCTATTGATGGTATGCATTGCTATGCGGATGATAGCACGGGGTATGCGCGATATATCGGCCAACAGGGTCTCTCCCGGAGCGTGGTGCAAGAGAGACGATCAA
The DNA here is from genome assembly GCF_003987935.1 of Bombyx mandarina. The sequence goes on from NW_021011484.1 coordinate 5,505,987, forward strand.
AAAACTTGTGTCCGAAGTGGAGAGCACTCTGGAGCGAGTCTCCGAGTGGGGTGGATTGAACTCGGTTCAATTCAACTCGTTGAAGACACAAGTTTGTGCGTTCACTGCGAAGGAGGATCCCTTTGTCATGGCGCCGCAATTCCAAGGAGTATCCCTGCAACCTTCCACGAGTATCGGGATACTTGGAGTCGGCATTTCGAGCGATGTCCAGTTTCGAAGTCACTTGAAGGGCAACGCCAAGCTGGCGTCCAAAATACTGGGAGTCCTCAACAGAGCGAAGCGGTACTTCACGCCTGGACAAAGACTTTTGCTTCATAAAGCACAAGTCTGGCCTCGCGTGGAGTACTGCTCCCACCTCTGGGCCGGGGCTCCCAAATACCAGCTACTTTCATTTGAATCCATACAGAAGAGGACCGTTCGTATTTTCGATAATCCTATTCTCGCGGATCGCTTAGAACCTCTGGAAGCCTCTGGGTCTGCAGAGGGACTTCAGTTTCCTCTGTATTTTGTACCGTATGTTCCATGGTGAGTGCTCTGAGGAATTGTTTGAAATGATTCCATCATCTCGTTTTTACCATCGTTTTTACTTTTAATACTACCTGGAGCCTCTGCACTCATTACTGCGTCCACTGCTTACCACAATCGCGTAAGTTGTGATCGGATGTACTTAGCTATTTTTGTAAAATGTCACAGGAGTATTGATGTAGTCTAGTATGTTGTACTTCGGTGGGAAAAACAGGCAGTACTTTAATATTTTAGAAAATCCTGACGAAGCTGAGAAACACAGAACCTAGTCACTTTAATTAATAGTTCCATGAACTCATGTCACTAAACGTTCGCGAGTCCCTCGAGGCTGATGTGTGCCGACTCAGACGGATTGCTTAGCAAATTGTTTTCGTGAACACAGATAAGTTCGGCAGAGTTAAACCTCTTAGAGTGATTAAGCCACACTAGCAACGTAATCAATATACACATTACTAGTTAATGCGGGTCAAGGTATGGGCGATGACCTACCACTACCTGCTTAATGTCAGAAGAGTTTCCAGAGCGGGGTCGCAGTGTCGCGGAGTTGCAGTGTCGCGGTGTTGCAGTGTCGCGGTATCGCAACAGCCTAGGAACTTATCGAATGGTGTAGTGCCAAATTTCAAAGTGAACAAAGCTCAATCTACTACTGCTAACCTCAACTTACCTAGTAGTCTGCCCGACTTGCCTCGGCTAAGGTATTTATCAGGCAGGTCATTCATAGAGGGCAGGAATGACAGTGCCGTTTGAACTGGTAACTTTTACAACTTAAAAATACTATAAAATAGTATAAAATAGTATTTTTAGAAAAATGTGTAATTATTCACGGTACGGTCCGTAACTGAAAGCCTCATGAAATATATTAAAAGACAGTAGGTAGTTTTAGAGAAGGGTCGTTTACTATCAGATGACAAGCCATAGGTATTGCATGTAGAGAGCTAGGAGTCGTCGAGGTCCTGGTCGAGCTGCAGCCGCACCTCGTACTGCGCGCGGTACCACACCCACCAGGAGAGCGCGTGGCGCGTCGCCGCCGACACCACCCAGCAGTAGTAGCACACCTGCAGGAATCGACGCGACCATTCACATAGCGATGCCTCATCGAACGAGATTATGGCATGTGACTGGGCTATTCGGGACATACCTATTTAAATTTTTTTTCTACCTACTTTTTTTTCATACCCATGCGTCATAGTTATGTTGTGCCTAATACATAATTTTAAGAATAAATAGTTTTTACTCGGAGATGTTCAATATTCAGCACTCAATAATAATGAGATGGTTGTTGCCCAGAATAAGGGAGATCATCGTTAAAAGGGATAGCTTTTTAATTTTTTCGGCACGCGCGTGTTCGATAAGGAATACTTTCTACTCTACCGAAAAGAAGTCCCGCAGTAGATACGAACGAATACTGTAATAATGATAGTTCACAATGAGTAACCAGGGTCATGCAGGCTAGCACGAAGGTGGACGCGAGTGGCCAGGGCGTGAGGCGCGGGTCCTGCGCCATCAGCGAGGAGAGCGTGCGGCCTGACAGCCACGCTGCCAGCACCGCCAGCGGAGACATCAGCGCCAGCCCCAGCCCGTCCACCAGCAACTAATCGAGATGAAACACGAGTTAAGTTTACAGCCTCACCAACCTCATGTATGAGGTTTCCGCGTCTAGCAAGCGGCCGGGGTGTGCGGGTCTTGACCATCCACAGCAGGGGTTCGGGTAGTCCACGGGTCCAAAGATGTTTTAGGGCCCCACACACAAAGGACTCCCCTTGAAGTCTATCAACCGACGTCCGAACTCCACAGCAGGGGATTGCCGCGGTCAACACTACCTATATGAAGTCGTCCTGGCCTAAAGGAAAATTAGATGCCCGGTGCATTCGTATCTAGAGATGCGACTGAGGCGGCGCGGCGGCGCTCGAATCCTATCAGAAAAATTGGTACCTGGCAATAGCCAGGATAATAATGTTAGGAATTACATCCACGGCGAAAAAATAGCATCGTGTAAAAATAAAACCCGCAAAAATTATAGTTTGTGCAAATTTTTTAATATTTTTTTATAAATGAGGGATTACTGGTGGCCCTGACACCTTTCCAGTTTCCCAGGATAGGTGAACGAGCCAAGGTCAGCCAAAGGAGACCTAACAACTCAAGAGCAACTGCTACGCGAATGAATCTTCAACCGGATCGGAATCGGAGGTGTGAGATTTCTCCTCCTAATGTGGGAGGAAATCCGTGTGGAGTTTTCCCTTTGAAATAGCACCGCTGTGCTTTTCGGTGGGTTGATGAAATAAATTTAATAGTAATACTAATAGAGGTAATAAGAGAAATTATTTGTCATCAAGTATCTCAAAACTGCACTGGCGCAATACTGAAGGAGGTAAATACACTCGGAATACGAGTGAAGTAGCATATCACAGACTAACTTCGGTTAGCTGCGTTACCTGTTTCGCGCTGTGGCTGAGGAGCCACACCAGCATGGCCCTCGCCAAGCCATAGCGGTGAACCCGCTGGGTGTGGTAGCGCGCCCCACAGAGCTCGCAGCGCGACTTGGCCGCCTCGGTGAGCCACCGCTCCAGACAGCGCACGTGCACTCGACCCACCGTGCCCCGACAGCGACACGCAGCCACCAGCGCTCCCTCCGCGCCGTGACAGATCCGACACATCTCCTCTGCATCGAGCGACCTGCCCTCTGCTTGTTCTGTGTCGTCAATAGTTGGTGCGCATCTCTTGGGACTCCTCACTTTGATACGATGTTGACTTACTAAGCTATCATTTTGTTTACAGTTCGTCTCGCTTTCACCATTCAGAGTTACTGAGCTGGCCACAGAGGCGTTTTCCGGAGCCCTTAGGTAATGATAGAGATCGATGTTACTAGAGCTGGCGGCCACGTCCTTGTCCAGCGTCGCGGTGGAACGTTGCTTCGTGGTAGCGAGAGACGCCGAGCTCTCGTGGTCGTCGGACACATTCAGAGAACAAATCTCATTGGAACTGTTAGGACGTGTCTTGTTCTTTTGTACACAATTTTCTCCGGCATGGTCGGGGAGCGCGGACTTCGATTTGTAGCTGGCAAACGAAAATGAAATAAGCGAAATAAATATGTACTCACCGGTCTACAGTGCTATATACAGTTATTGAACGAGTAGTTTGTACGCTTTGGACATTAGATGACTACGAGTCGTTTAAAATCATATTTCACTAATATATTCGTATAGGTATATGTAGCTACGCCTCGGTATATTTAAAGAGTAAAGAGTTGCCTGCAGTTGCCCCAGTTTACCTCGGCAGTATTCTCGGAAGTTTTTCCTAAATATTCAAATTAATATCACGACAATGACTATTTATGTTCTGTTCATATAACTTTATAAGTGGTCCCCCCAGAATTAAAATCGATTGTCTTCTAGTTTTCTAGAGTTAACAAAAATTATAACATCATATTAGTTGTGGCGGGCAAACACTTTTAGATGCCCTGTCCTACTGAAATCGACTCGAATCCAAACGACTACAAGTTACGCTGTGTCGTTATCCCCCATTAGGACGCGAGTGAGTCCGCAGGGACTGGCTAGTAACTAAGTGTCAGGTAAGCCAGATGTCGGTCGTGGAATGGCTAGAAGCGCACCTGTTATTGGAGGCGCCCCTCGCTCGGTGAGACTTCGGTCGTTGTGTATCATTTTGCACGGAGAATCGGCGTCGCCTCGTGTTCGGCATTTCACACGAAATTTATATTTGTTTTTTTTATTTATTAAATCGGTCTTACATGACAGTTACACGCTCATTGCTAATTTTGACATTGTTTTTTTCTTTTATTTTTTAAATATTGCAATGAGTTGGGTTACACTCCTCCTTGCGTCGATAATCCTCAATACTGAGGGTCGTGGCCTCCTCTAACAACTTTTCCTGTATTATCCTGCGCCATTCCTGCCTATCCTCGGGTGTGTGGATAGCAACGTAGACTGAAGTATTGAGAGTGGAGCGCATCTGGTCCGACCAACGCATTGGACTTCTGCCTCTGGGCCTTCTTCCGCCCACTTTGCCTGTTACCAGCAGCATTTCCAAATTGTCACCTCTCTTTCTGGCGATATGTCCAAAGAACTCGAAATTCCTTCGCGCGCATATATTGCTGAGGCGTATTGGAATCTTTAACTCGGTAAGAATGGATTCGTTGGTTCTGTGTTCTGTCCAACGAGTCCCGAGCATTTTCCTCCAGCACCACATCTCCGATGCGTTAGCGGTCGGCTTTCTTGAGGGTCCAAGTCTCTGCGCCGTAGAGAAAAATGGAGAAGACGAGGGGGGTGATGAGCTGCTTTTTGGTATTCCTTGAAATGTTTCTGTCCACCCATACCCGGTCCAGGGACCGGGGAGGGACATAGCTCTCTTTGCCATACCAACCCGCTTTCTGATGTCCTTATCGGAGGATCCATTACTAGCTATGACGGAGCCCAGATAAATGAAATCCTCTACGACTTCCAGGTTTAGCTTATTGGTCATAGTAAGAGAATGGCTGCGATCGACCACCATAATTTTGGACTTTGCTCTATTTATGACAAGCCCCATTATTCTGCTGGTTCGTTCCAATTTGCCCAGCAGGATGCACTTTTCCTCTTCGTTGGTCTTTGTAAAATTGACTTAACATCAGGTAGTCCCTGAGCTCGTCCACCCATTTAGACAATAAAGAAGGAATGTCGTATAGCGTCAGTGAGCGTGCTCTTCTCTCTCCGCAATAATGTGTCGATGTCGTGTCGGTTGCTGGGGTAGCAATCTTGTGGTATGCGACCGGCTCGAGCCGCCTTGGTGATTCTGATTTCTTCCGCGTGCCGGTTCGCGAATTTCCGCAAAGGAGACCCGAGGAGAAGACGTGTAAGTTGCTCTACACGTGTATACTACACGCGATAGACAAACCGCCTGATGGACGATCACGTTCACCGAATAAATAATGATAATAACAATAACAGAAGTAGACATCAGCACGTGTCAGTGTCAGCGTTGACCAGAACGGCGCCGGTGTCTATCGGTGCGGGCTCGCATTGTACACACTTAGAGTATGTTTGTTGAGTAAAATTAGAGTATGTTTTTAATTTTATGTCAAAGGCGAACATACGGCTCTTCCGATAGTGAGTAGTCACCGTCGCTTAGGGACAGAGTACACGTATTCTATTGAAGCAGAGTAAACTTGAATGGATCACTCTGTGTAATGTGAGCAGTGGAGAGAGCCAGCACGCGGCTCGGCTCCGGTCGGCGCGGCGTCAGTCCATCCGGGGCGAGCCTCGGGGGCGCGCGTCTACCAGCTGCTCACTGATAAAGCTCGCGACGCTACGACACGACACGAAAGTTGCTGTACTTGTTCATTCCTTTGGTCGTGTATTTGAATGGATTATAATATCATGTTAGATAGTTGTAATGTTTGTGTTTGTGCTTAAATGTTTACATTTTGTAAAGTAAGTAGTTTAAAAGATATCTTGTCATTCTAAAACTTCGTCATACACAAATAAACACATTGACGCATTAAAAATTAAATATTAAAACAAAAAATAATTTAATTAAATTAGCCTTTTAAAGTCTATAATTATATATTCTCAAATACGATGCGAGTTAGCGAGGTCGAATAGCGAGTTCAAGAAGGAAATTGACTTAAAAAGTGTTCACCTGCCGGTCGGACCGGTGTGTTGGCCTAGACAACTAGACACGAACAGGACGGTCAACCTGTGAAGAGTATTTGCATCTCCTTGTATCCAGGGGAGCGCACAGCGGGACACGGACTCAGCGTACCTGCACCGTGTGCTACGTGCGTTGTTTACTGAACTGTGCTGCGTGCTGCTCACCTGTGACGAGGGTGCCACACATGTGCAGCAGCACTCGGCAATGGGGCAGACCAGATCTAGAATTGAGTCGCCGGCGCGCTATGGGTGGCGGCTTATTGTTAGCTCGCGCGGACCCTGCTTGGAACTGAGTAGTGGAGTGAACGGACACACCAAATAACTGTCGCTGCTTTATCGCCATATAGTTAGTTATATTGATTCGTTTCAATATACCCAAATGTCTATTAACATCTTTCTCTCAAGTTGGATGCCATGCAACGTGCACCGGTCCTGAGAAGATCCGGCGGAATAAGCTCAGCAGGCTTGTTCTTATATACCTTATATTTTTTTAATGTCAAAAAAATTAACGACACTACTGCGGTATTACATAAATATAAAATAATAGGAATTGAATGAAATGAAATGTAGAGGTGGAGAGCGTACACTGCCAGTCTATCGAGGGTCCTGTTGAGTGCCAATTCGGCCAGTGTTTAACTTTATAAAAGAACTTGTTGCATTGAAGTTCCTTGATTGATTTATTTCTTAGAACATGCTGTAGTTGAACCTATGCAGCTCTGCCGCCACCGACTGCCAAAGACTCTCCTTAAACATTGTTTGATGATGGAACTCCATGATGGAAACACCATGCAGAGAAGTTCATTCAAAAGTGGCATAGTGTATGGCCAAAAAAAATCTGGAAATGCACCGTAGCTGAAAATATTCCTTATAGGTATTGCAAATGAACTCTGTACCTGTAGCAGGCGATGCGAAGGTGAAAAAGAGATAAGGCGATCGAGATGAAACAATTCTTATGATCATGCCCCATGGAACACATATTAACAAAAACGCAGAGAGAACCGAAATCCCTGCTGCATTTGCCACGATAAGTCCGTGCAGTAATATTTTGAGATTTGTACGAAGGGACATCCGTTATTGAACATACGGTTGAGAAGCCTCGAGGCGGGTAAAGGCCTCACGTTGTGTGTCTTAGTTCAGCAAACACTTAACACTAAGTGGGTTATGGCTTTTACTTACGTCTGGGCAGTAAATATACGAGGAGAACATTAATCTTTAAGTTATGAATAGTAGAGGCAATGTTTGAGTCGCAAACATAACGTGAAGACGCTAAGTTCAACACTTGTGAATGCGAAAGCAACTTTACGAACCATATTATCAGTCAAATTGTGATATTATTTTATTGGTATAATTTTAATCCAGGTTCAAAGTTCAGATGATGTGATTGTGCAATTCCACATACATGGATCCTCGCAGCTTACTCCATCAGTCCAAGCACAGTAGTGCGCCAGTAATGGACGCGATGTTCAACATTACAGCAGAGCGTCAGAAGTTCTACGCTAGTGCAGCCTTCAAGGACATGTCTAAGAATAAAGACGTAGAGGTATGTTTGTTTGTGAAGTGATCTTAACATCGCGCAATCGCGCGGTTTCACATCAAGGTGCTCGGCGGGGGTCGGCGGGGGTCGGCGGCAGTGCATCCCTGTCAACCTTCGATGCATCACCAGTTGTCACTCTGCTCGAAGTAAAAGATTTAATCGAAGATGTAAAGGGCGTCTTAGTAGTAGTGCACTTATTCGTTTCAAAATAAAAATAAAGTATTTCTTGAGCTAGTTATAGTTATTTATTGGATTGTAAGGAAGACATGTCCCGATTTAGTATGGAATAAAATATCCGTCAAATGACCCCCACGGCTCCGTCGACCAGCCATTATTCTTTTCATGAATTTCCATGAATTTTTCATAGAAATGTGGCTGTATCTCACGGATGACCCGTTGGATCTCGAATTTCAACTCAATAATTGTTTCTGGTTTCTTCGCATAAGCCTGAAATTCCACAAAACTCCAAAGGAAAAAATCGCACTGCGTCAAATCGCATGATCTTGGTAGCCAATTGACATCAGAATTTCTATAGAAAATATGTTCTGGACATCGTCACTGCAATAAAGTTATTTTTTATTTTAACTGAAGGTGGAGGTCTTTTGTCAAACTTCTCTGTGTAGCAAGCACTTCGTGCAATTTGAAGTTGTTGAGAACGATGACAAATTGATGTTGTCGGTTGTTCGGTGACACTTTCGTTTTTTTTAATTTTTTTATTGCTTACATTGGAGGACGAGCCCATAGACATCTACAGCGTAAACGCCGTCACCCATCTTGAGATAATATGGGTTCTAAGGTTTCAGTATAGTTACGACCCCCCACCCTTCAAACTAAAACGCATTATTGGTTCACGGCAGAAATCGGCAGGGTGGTGGTACATACCCGTGTGTACTCATAAGATGCCCTACCACCAGTAAAATCGCTTACACCAGCAATGTTTTCAAGAGACCGACCGGCACATTGACGGCACAGGAGTCTTGCTGCCCATAAACCGACCCGGTTTCTTCAAAATTTTTAACCACTCTTCGAATGGTTGGGACATTAGGTGCGCTTTCTCGACTGAAAATTCTTCGAAGCTTGCGAGCGATCTCAGCATACCTTTCCAAATGATTGTAATAAGTTTTCAAAATTAAAAGGCATTGCCTTTCTTAAAGCGCTCCATTTTCAATAATCGTAATAAACATTATGTGACAGCTGCCGAATTTCAGAGTTTCAAAGCCACTTAAATATTAAATGTATCTATGGTCGCCACTGGCACAAAAATATGACACTAAATTTAAAAAGCAATTCTTACTAGGACACCCAATTTAACAGCAAAAAGCTCTGCCTCCGACGATATGTTTTATTTATGTTTCAAATCTGTACCCGGCCAACCTATCGTTATGTTTGTCATTATTTCCAATGACGTTATGTTGTAGCTCGTTTCAAAAACCCCAGTCGTTTCGACGCGTCGTTCCTGTTGCTTCACAAACGAAGCAGACACTCATCGGTCCGGCTCCGAAAGACTCGAGCTACCGTTCGATTAGACTTTTAAAGTCTCTTGGCAAATTGTATGGGCGTTTCTCTGGCACTTTCGTTAGCTCGGACTTCATTTGCAGCCCGTATTCAAAAGCAAAATGCCCAGCTTGGATCCCGCCTCTAATATTTGCTTTTTCCTTTGGTTTAGTTAGAATTAAAGCGCTTTCCACCTGTGTGTTTGTTACCGCTCACATCGTTGTAATGCTAATAACGCTTGAGAGATGCCCGGTGACAGTGTGCTGTTGACTACATTTTAAACCTCCTCGGAAAAGGAAAAATATGTACTTATAGCTGAAGCAATGTCTGGTGGCATCAATGGCCCGATATTCGTGTTTGTAGGTGGAGGCGACAAAGTTAGTCCACTTAGTTTAAAACAGAAAGGCTTCACGGATCTTAATAGCGATTCATTGCAAGGTTTAATAACCCATTGCTTCTGTGAGATGCATTCTCTATTGATTTCTATGCAGCTATCTCGTTGTACTGTCGTCAATATATGACAATATATGAGGAAGTAGGCTACGTAAGTTAATCCCTCTACTTTTTTCCGTTATTATTGGGTTTGAGTTGTACTGTATTGGAACTTAGATCAATATTAAGGTTGGAAAATCAAAGAAAAACCTTAAAAACAGTTTTACGGTATAATACGGAGTGACGATGCAACAGCGCCCACCGAACCCATTCTAGCGAGGGATCTGAATCCAGCACATCGGGCGAGTAACGGGATTTAATGGTAGACTGGGTGCCCGATGTACTATCGGAGCGAAACTCTCTGGGTTGATTTAAGGCACTGAGATCGGTCGATCGGTTCCCTTCAGGGGTATTCTCTATAGTCTTCGATATGTGTCTATGTTGTAAAAAATATTGCTTTATACTGCACTGGGCTTATGGATTCCCGGGACACCTAGTGTTAAGCGTTACCTGATGCTATTAAGTAACATGAAAACAAATGTTTAAAATTGACTGCACCTAAGTTAGACAAGTAGACACTAACATTATAAACGATCGTAAGTAGAGAGCGTCTTGAGCTTCTCGCAACGGTATTTCTTTGGCATGAAGATTGAGTTGCGCTCATAGCGGGGTCAGCACGCGTCCAAAATAGCGAACGGATGTAGTTGTGCAGCGTGTTGTGGAGGCGGCCCGTCTCGCGCTGCGGGACCACGCTGCCGGTGTGCAACTGTTTCCGTCCGGCAGAAGAGGGTTGTTCGTGTCGCTTATCATATTTACTCGTTGGACTCCTCGAGGGAACGCTTTAAGGAAATCAATGTTCAACCTTCAGGCTCAAGAATATGCTTGCGTTCCCAACGGTTCAAATCAATATCGGAACTCTTATAGGTGGGTGGCTGAGTGGGCACATCCTCGACAACATCTCACAAGGCTTCAATACTGCCTGTTCATAATTTAAGAAAATGAACTAAACGAACTCTATTATAAACGAAAGCTATTTAAGCTACGCGAGTAGAGACGCTCGCTCTACACCTACTGAATATTGCAATCCCGTTACAACTGTATTTTTTGAAGTTGAATCACTATAGTGCTGGCAAAAATATATTATAACACTTAAAAATAAACGCATTGTCTCTCAGTTTGTTCCGCTGGTTCTTGCCACGACTGCGACTCTCCTCCTAACTCTTCGAGCTATGGTACTTTCACGACCAGTAAGAATGTGCAATAGCATCCATATTAAAAGAAATGATTGTGAATTTGAATGTAGAATAAAAATTATTGGCATCTATTTAAGTTGTAAGTAATTCCTTTATACCTAGTAGTCGGGTAGGTCCGGATTGTGACACCGCTCCATCGGGTTCCATGAGGCCCTTGCCAGGCATCTAGTCCACTGAGAATATATTATTATGTAGTTCTACAGTACTAGCCCAAGCTTACAAGTTTACAAAGCTTGATTGTTGTTGTTGTCGTCAGGTGGTGTACACTTGGGAGATGGACTTGAACCGCAGCCTGCTGGGCGCGTCAACGATCCTGGTCCCCCGCGCGACCACCGCCAGCCCCCCCGCCCCCCTCATGCCGCCCTGGGCACACAACTCCTGGATCTGCGTCTTCTCTATCATGCTCATTATAGCCGTCGGAGGAAACGCTATAGTCATATGGATTGTGATCGGTACGGGTGTCCTCATATTTGACTGCTACAGTACGGAGAGAACGCTAGCATGACGTGCAGCTTACCTTTTGATAAGTTGTGACCCGCATCCATGAATTAGCGCACCACTAACCGTACAATAGTCACGCGACTACGCAATACACAATAAGATGTTCGGAATAATAAAATGAATTCGCCTGTTTGTTGTTGAGCAGCTCACAAGCGCATGCGCACGGTGACCAACTACTTCCTCGTGAACCTGTCGCTGGCGGACCTCATGATGTCCGCGCTCAACTGCCTCTTCAACTTCATCTACATGCTCCACAGGTATCGACAACCGCTCTCTGTACCTACTACTTGTTATTAGTTCCATTACAACATTGTGCGCCTGACGAAGGTTGAATGACCTTGTTACTGCTGCTAAAGGTTAATATCTTCAACCAAAGCTACTTGCTTATTGCATTCAAGTACGGACACTTTCAGCTCGTCATAATCTAATAAAGATTCGCCACTGAACAATCGGTCCGAAACTTAGGGCTTTCCCTTTTCCAACATGTACCCCAATGTGTACAACGCTTCATGAACATTGACAACAGTTATCAAATATATTTAAAACGAGCACGACTAGAACTAGAACAGGCGCACGTCCCTGGGCACGGACTCAGGACCGTTCAGGACCACTCAAACTTGAGCAGTCAAACTCACGCAGATTGGTCAATCACGTAGTCAACTATGTGACAGTAAGCAATCACTATTATAATACTTTTCATTGTTATTTTAAAACATATAAAAGCAAGATCCAAAATAAACGACTCATGAAAATTAGGAATTCCCGGCTTAATGACATCCTTCTTCGATGACGACATAAGTCTCATCACTTCCTTTCTCTTCCTTTGCACGTCGCAGCGGGAATCGTAAGCGAGGGGAATTTATTCCGTTACGTGCCAGACAGCGGATCATTTTTTCTCAGAACAACAACAATTTACGATTTATTTCATAATCTTGTTTTATAAAGAAATTTACAAAGATTTTTTTTCATCATGAAAAGTCATCTCGAATAAAGGGAGCCCTCGTCCCGAGGGTTGTTTGTTAAGTCAACCGAACAGCCACCCGGTCACGTGTGCCTTCTAATCACTGACATATCGGGCCGGGCGTCACGCGCTGTATTTTCCTATGCGATTTTGTTGTTTTTTCTTTTCTATTTCCATAATCCATCGTCATAATGAAGCTTAAGATAAATATACGAGTTTTTATTGAAATAGATTCATTGGTTCGTTTAGAAAGCTAATGATAAATTAGGAGATAGCTCTTAGCGCAGAGGTCTGCACTGCACTACTGCACGGGCGGCACATAGTGCGAGTATACTCGCGTAACAATCAGTCGCACACCGCCACAGTTGAGGGCGCGGCGCGTGCACAACTTGCGATGCCGCTACCGTGGGTGGCTCTACGTACGTTCTGCCACTTTAGGATTTCAATAAAAATTCTATTACGCTATTTACTCAACAGCGGTTACTTTTTTGGAACATAAACTTTAAAAAAACAGCTATAGAACTTATATTAAATTACTTATTATTAAACTATTATAAAGTTATTATTAAATAATATTTTCTATAGCAGGCAGAATAATAAGTCGCAGTTGCATAGTTGCATACTACTGAACCTTCAAAAAGCCTGGGTTCAAGAACTGTTCGTGCTACCACATCCCATTATTTAGATATTAGATATAAAGATAAAAAAAACACTTGAGCGTGTCCCGTACGAAGTGAACGATCGCCAGCACGACGAAAATTGTCAGCTACTAATATAAAATTGAAATTAATAAAAGAACTAATACAATAAATAATGAAATAATGTTAACTGAGTAACCGTCACCATACCAGTCACTGTGTTAGATTAATGAGAGACAGATGCTTATTACAACAGTGTCTTATATAGGGGCAGTCCAGTCTGTTTGCAATCATGGCCAGGACCGTGTTGGAGCTGGCCCGCACTCTGCGTACCAAGGATGCGCACCGCTTGCGTATGGTCGCATGAAAGCAATCCGTACGAGCCACTGCGAACATACCCGAGGCGCTACAAAACCGGGGCAGCTCCAACACAGCCCTGAAAGCGTTATTGAACTGGACGCGGATCGCGCTGCATGCACGTTGCGTATAGTCAGCCCACAGAGCACAGGTGTACAGAGAGGTGCAGTACGCTCGAAACAGAGTTATCTTCACCCCGTCTGAGCTCCGCGCAAACCTGCGAGCCAACATATTCGCCCGCACTGACAACGCTCTCCGCTCCCGCTCGATATCTTTAATATCGCTAAGGTCGGCAGTTACTACATGCCCCAGATATTTAAATTCATAAACCCTGACTAGGAGAGTACCGTTCAAGAATACAGGTGGTATACTCTGAGGACATTTAGCACCACCGCCTTTAAATACCATAAACTGGCTTTTACTAGTATTGTATCTCAGACCGTGACCACCGGCATATTCCTCACAGACACGTATAAGCTCTCGGAGACCGCAGACCGACGCACTCAGCAACACCATGTCGTCCGCGTAATTTAGATTATTAACACAAACGTCATCGACATGACAACCGACATGTTTGCCGCTGAGCCCGCCGATCAGCGCGTTTACATACACATTGAACAGCGTTGGCGAAGTCAGTCATTATGATAGGCAAAAATTTCTTAGTCATTATGACACATTTATTGAATTAATTTTGTAGTTAATTCACGTCCATTGATGCCTCGTATCGCCCCTGACGAAGCTTTACTTTAGTAGTTTTAGTCGGTAATGTGCTCGCAGTGACTGGGTGTTCGGGCTGCAGTACTGCAAGATCAGCAACTTCATCGCGAACGTGACAGTGGCTGCCAGCGTGTTCACGCTCACGGGGATATCCTTCGACAGGTGAGGCGGGACTAAGTTTCAGCACGCGTTTATACAACTGAAGAGCATTTAATAAGGCTATTTATTAATGCTTCGAGTAATGTTGCTACTACTTTTCTATGCGCATAGTAAAGATATTCCCACCCGTGGCTCATTGCGGGTCTCTGGGTCTGGTGCCATCGTTGGGGGCCGCCGCCCGGGTACGTACGGGCTGCCCCGGTGCTATCCCGGTGCTACGGTGCAGTTCGTAGCTTGCCAACTAGTCACTTAAATAAATGTTTTTCGCGATCCAACGAGCAGCGAGAATAATGACTCAAATTCGTTGCAATATGAATAGTACAATGTTTAATAATTGTGAACTCCTTGTAATGTTCGGCCCATGAGAATGAGCGAGTGACTGGCAGGTTCCAAGCGATCGTGCGTCCGATGCGGCCGCGCATGTCCAAGACCTGCTCTCTGATCGCGATCGGCGGGATCTGGCTCGGCGGGATGGTGCTCGCCACGCCCTACCTGCTCTACTCCACCACCAAGGAATACAAGTTAGTACATTGACTATATATATATGTATGTATGTATGTTCGTAAGTGCTCATTATCGGAAGCTGCCAGCAACGTACGGTAACAAACTCAAGTTCAACTTGTGAACAGATTATTCCAATGTTTCGCGAGGACTCTAAATACATATTATTTTATTATTACCTATATTGTATTAAGTAATAGTGAATAATTAAATTCAGCCGTCGTGAGCTCCCCGAGTTCGTTACAATACCGCAAAGGATATATTTAGGCGCGGTTCGTTCTAAAACAATGTAATTACTTTACCTCAGAACTTTTACTTTAAACATTACGTTAATGAGCTGAAGAAATGGGCCTTAAACTTTCTCTACAACTTATGATCTCGGAACAGAACATTTACAACTTTAATTATTAGCTTCGAACAAAAATAATAAAACGCTTATTTCTAAATAATGAAAAATGATAACAAACATTTAAAATTTACCAAATTACATGATTTTCATATCCCCGACTCGCATATTAGATACCGAGCTAGCATCAAAGGATATCATTATTAGAATTAGAATTAATCTTTAGGACTGGTGTAAGGATCCACAGTGCATAGGGCGCTCTCGCGACCGCGATTAGTTCCGAGCCATTGATTTCTCACTATTGAAATGAGTGTAAGCATATTAAGTGCAACGTATCACATTGTGTACAGGTTCCCGGTACATGCGGTGGGGGTTTGGACCGCTCATTTCTCTTGCTGACATAATGAAAAATTGACTTTTGTATTTGTTAAGTTAATATTTCAAAGATATAATGAATTAAATGTAGAAATAGCATGTAAGCTCTATTATCGATGAAGGGGTAGCGGTGGCTGACGAAGCACAGCTCCGTACACAACAGCACCTGAGCTGGAGAAGATCGATACAATAATGTAACGTGGAGTCTACGATTGAACGATTAATAATTAAAAACACAAAACAGGTTTTTCAAATAGTATTGACTTCATTAATTTGTTGTCAGGTCAAGAGTTGGAGTGAAGACTGCCTGTCTGTTGGTTTGGCCAGATGGCATGCCCGATGTCTCCAAAATGGACTTCGTGTAAGTGCCATATTCAAGTTCCAAGAATCATATACAGAAATTATGAGTCCAGCTGATAAACAATACAGTATACTTAGTCTGGCCATAAATACTGTTACATCTATACTAATATTATAAAGAGGAGTTTTTTTTTTTTATTGCTTGGATGGTTTGTTTGTATTGAATAAGCTCCGAAACTACTGAACCGATTTGAAAAAATTTTTCACTGTTTGGAAGCTACACTATTCCCGAGTGACATAGACTGTAATCTATTTTGAAAAAAAATAAGGGATCCTTACTAAAACTCCAATAATATAACCCAAGGTGTAAAAAAAATACTTAAAATATTCTTTACATCGCGTGCCCTGCGAACACTATTGATGATAGAATAAAATAATGTACTACGACTTTGTAGAACACATTGTTATTTACAAAAAGTGTCGCGACAGCATATGTTTAACTATTATAGCTATGCCGCAATAAGTGTTTTTTTATTTAAAAAAATAAAACAATATCAAATATCGTTGAAATTTTTGTTAAAGACCCGAACTGAGCCGGAGCGGGTTGCTTTTAAAAATAAACAAAATATTACATTTGAATTTGGAATCTGTAATTTTTATATGATTGCTCATTGAGTTGTCTCATTTTGGCGCCAATACATTGTAAAATATTTTGCAATTTAAAATGGAGTGGGGTGATAAAGAGAACCGAATCGCTGTGATTGCATTACACAAAGTAGTTATGGAGCCAAATGCAATTTTTAAAACTCTCCATAGGCTTGGTGTTAGTAAAATGTTTGTGTTCCGGGCTATTAATAGGTGCAATGAGACCTCCTCTGTTTGTGACAGAAAAAAATCTGGCCGTCCACGTAGTGTTCGTACGAAAAAGGTGATCAAAGCAGTAAGGGAAAGAATTCGAAGAAATCCTGTCCGAAAGCAAAAGATTTTATCTCGGGAGATGAAGATAGCACCTAGAACCATGTCGAGTATTTTAAAAGATCGAAAAGCGAGATCGAAACAACTACTGAAGCGGTACGCAAAGGGAGGTCATAGAAAAATTTTGTTTACGGATGAGAAAATTTTTACAATTGAGCAACATTTTAACAAACAAAATGACCGTATTTATGTTCAAAGCTCTAAGGAAGCTTCCCAATTAGTCGACAGAGTGCAACGTGGGCACTATCCGACTTCAGTGATGGTTTGGTGGGGTATTAGCTATGAAGGAGTGACTGGGCCATACTTTTGTGATAACGGTATCAAAACATCGGCACAAGTGTATCAAGATACCATTCTTGAGAAGGTAGTGAAGCCCCTTAACAACACCATGTTGAATAATCAAGAATGGTCCTTCCAGCAAGACTCGGCGCCAGGTCGTAAAGCTCGGTCTACGCGACATTGGCTGGAAACGAACGTTTCGGACTTCATCAGAGCTGAAGACTGGCCGTCGTCTAGTCCCGTTCTTAATCCGCTGGATTATGATTTATGGTCAGTTTTAGAGAGTACGGCTTATTCTAAACGCCATGATAGTTTGGAGTCCCTAAAACAGTCCGTACAATTGGCAGTGAAAATTTTTCCCATGGAAAGAGTGAGTGCTTCTATTGATAACTGGCCTCAACGTTTAAAGGACTATATTGCAGCCAATGGAGACCACTTCGAATAAGCTTTTTATACTTTAAATTGTCTTATATCTATGTATTAAACTAACACACTGTAAAAGTAATAAATGTTATTTGCCATAGAATTTTTTTTGTTTTCGTTTGTAACAGTATATATGGCCAGACTAAGTATATACTCGTATACATATATGTACAAACACGCGACCCAAGCCGGGCGTCGCGGTGCAGCGGCCGAGTCTATGACTTATTCGCGTTGCTTCTCACTTGTGCGTGTAGAGGAGTTGTAGAGGACGATGTACATATTATTATGTACGTATTAAACAAATGTACTTAAAACTACTTTTACTGTTCAATATTGCGTGTATATTGTCACTGTGTTGTTTCCGACGCTTCGAATACTTTACATTGGTCGCGGTCCCGAGCCGCTGAGGCGGTTTCTCCCACTACATACTCGAGCATATCTCAAGTCACTGCTCATCGCAACAACAGTCGATTATATTTACTTACAAAATATAACATGTAGGTACTACATATATAATAAATGTACTAAGTAAGCAGAGGACGGAAATTATTTACAAATATGTGCTTACTTAGACAAGACAGGTGTATATCTGCAACACAGTCTATGACTACAGCAGATAACATCGTTTCAATATTTGTTATTATGATTAAAATTGTATGTTTTTGTAATAAAAAAAAAATATATATATATATATAAATAGCTTTATCTTTTTCATTTATATACTATTTTATTTATTGGGCACCAACACGCTATAAATCAGCACAAAACATTACAACTAACACATACAATAATAATATCTCATACTAAATGCTAACTCAATTAGAGGTACTGACTGCTCGCATTGGTGAAATAAGCGGTTCATTTTATGGCTCTAAAAATTATATATTATATTAGTATAGTATTAGTACATTATCTAGTTTATTGTGTGTGTGTGTGTGTGTGTTTTTTTATTGCCCTTTTAGGGAGACGAGCGACTCATCTGATACTGAGTGGTTACCGTTGCCCATGGACTTTTTTTTGCTTAGATAGGTGGACGAGCTCAGAGCCCACCTGGTGTTAAGTGGTTACTGGAGCTCATAGACATTTAGAACGTAAATGCGCCACCCACTTACTAATTAAAGTCGCTGCACCACCCTTCAAGCCGAAACGCATTACTGCTTCACGGCTGAAATAGGCGGGGTGGTGATATCTACCCGTGCGGACTCACAAGAGGTCCTACCACCAGTAATTACGCAAATTATAATTTTGCGGGTTTGATTTTTATTACACGTTGTTATTCCTTCACCGTGGAAGTCAATCGTGAACATTCGTCCAGTATCTATTTCATTAGAAAAATTGGTGCCCGCCTGCGGGATTCGAGCACCGTTGCATCGCTAGATATGAATGCACCGGACGTCTTATCCTTTAGGCCACGACGACTTCAAGGCAAGTGGGAACAGTACTCCACGGAGGCCGGACTTGTGCTTTATAAAGCAAGAGTCTTTGTCCAGGCGTGAAGTACCGCTTCGCTCTGTTGAGGACTCCCAGCATTTTGGACGCCAGCTTGGCTTTGCCCTCCAAATAACTTCGGAACTGGACATCCCTCGAAGTGTCGACCCCAAGTATCCCAATACTCACATGTAGTAGTGAGTTCTAGTTTTTCTTCTGGAAAAATGAATTGATAAACATTTGGAATTATCCCGGATATTAATCCACGAGCAGGAATATTGCATCAGACGGGCTGTTTGAAATTCTGAAGGGCTTTAACAGATAATGTCTACGCTGGTAAAGGTAGTCACTAATAATTATATTGAAAAACAGAGAACCAAGACGGATGGATATGTCCCTGTGACACCCCGGAGAGTGTCAGTGGGAAAGGGTCAGCAAATAATCCCGACGCTACCACACTAGTATTAGTTTGTGCACGCGATAATGCTCTCAGACTTTTGATCGACTTTGGTGTCCTCATTACTTGTAACAATAGCACAGCAATCTCCTTAAATTGTATTACTAGATAGTACCTATAATTTGTGTTTTTGTTTGAAATGAGCCGAGCACGCCATGTTGCGTGGCATACTGTCATCTCTGCAGTAAGTTGTACGGAGTTTCTGTTATTTGAGAATCATTTCTCAGAAATATAACAAATTTTATTGTTAGCTTAGATTTGCATGAATCGCGTGAACACTTTGGATGTCAACGGACGAATTGCATAACTAGGACACGCAGGTTGTAACTAGCTATTTTTTACATGAAGGGTGGGTTGTTCGATCCATAGTTAAGTAAAGCTGATTTTTTATAATGGCCCACCGCTCTGTCTCGAGGTCTTCTTATGACTTTCACCGGGAGAAGAACCCCTTCTACAGGGGCCAGACTTGGACTAACCGTTTCAGCTCGGAGCGGAGAAGAATGTGCATTCCCTCTCCCGTTCCGCCGCCTCCTTCTCCGACATGGTGCACTCGCATAGTTCTGGGGAGCTGAGGGGGCTGCCACTGAGAGGAGCATCCGCAGGGCAGCGTCGGCCTCTCCAGTCTTAAATTTTAATTCAATTAGTTAGTTAGTCTGGTTTTAAGTTGGAATTTTAATTGGATTTGTGGCCATTAACAATTTATAGAAAATTGTTTTAAATAAGTTCCGTACGTAACGTACAAATATTTTTAATATTCTATTTAGACAAGTCACACGCTGCGTTTCGTACTAAAGGAAAAGTATGAAAGGTAACCAAGGCGTGTGCAGTAACGCACACTACGAGACTACGAGTAGGTACAGTGACGTGCACAGTGCACAGTGCACACAGCTACTCGTACCAGCCAGGCTCGACACGCGGCAGTACACGGAGATGTGTGACGTGTATAGCGACAACATCTACTATTCATTGTAATCAAGATACAACCTCGCTACCCCTCGACAAGCTGTGGCGCTGGAGGACAACATTGTTTACAAGTGAGGTTCAACCCCGCTACCCCGCTACCCCACTACCACGCTAATAACGTTTTGGCGAGTCGTAGACATAAATAAAATATATAACAATAAACACATAATTGAAAAAAAAGGTTTGTTTATTCTCGCGTTTATTGTGATCGCTACATAGTGGCGGACGTTTCTAGTTCTCGTGGTCACCCACGACTAAGATGTTGTTTGTCGATACTTAACAACTCATTGGGAAGGGATGTACTATTATGTACTATCTTGTACTATTATGGGGGACCAAGGCACAAGACACCCTCGACAAATAGGACCAGATGAACAAAGTTATTTATGAGTTACAAAAGATAATATTATGTAATAAGTCCAATATGGCAGTTGACACAATATGTTTTTAAATATTGCTTTAGGTTATGGTGTAGATTTTTTTTAATTTATTGAGGCACAGAACAAATTACAATCATTACAGCACATATTACCTAAATCGTACAATTAGTACCTAGATCTAATCTGGATTGCAATTTAAATAGTATGTGCACTCAGCAAATCCATATTAATAGCTTTGGCTATTGAAAACACAATTGAAATTACAAATATTGATAACTATCCATTGTTAAATAGGATATTCTTCATACATTTGACAAATCCCCTGAGTCTAGGTTCAAAGATATCAAGGTTACCGTGACATTTAGCGAAATCATTATAACGCCTGACCATTCTTACCATAGGGTTATAGTATGATATATTATTTTTATATGTCCGTAACGCAAAGAGGTTTACATAATGCGAATTTCGGGCTCTGAAGTGGGTGTTGATAGCAATATTCGACAGCAGTTCCATGGAATCTATATGTGAGTGTAAAATTTTGTACAAAAATATTAAAAAAAATACCTACGGCGAGCTTCCAAAAATTGGACATGGAAAAGAGCAAGTCTGGATTCATAATTCATGTCAGAACGACCTGGCCGCATTTTATTTTTACTTGGAAAATCGAACTCATGACGTAGGCTCGTGAGGTGTTTCCAGCAACCGGTTCATACAAAGTCGCCACGGCGACGGCGTCGGCGGCGTGTATAAGATGTATCATGTTGTCCTCAGCTACCAAATAGCGTTTTTCATCGTGACGTACGCCGTGCCGATGGTGGGGATGTCGTTCTTCTACACCGCGATGGGCAGAGAGCTGTGGGGATCCAGGACCATCGGAGAGCTCACGCAACGACAGCTCGATTCTATTAAATCTAAGCGCAAGGTACTTCTCAAACTTAAACAACTAAACTCATCATCAACATTATCAAAATCATTATCATCTGTATAGTTATTATCACAGGTGACAATGGACAACCTGTCATCAGTAACAACAACTGCCGTGTTCCGCTAGCAGCTGCTCGCGACTCTAACGCCACACTGACATGTCACTGCCACGTGCCTTTTTCCACGTTCTTACACACCTATTTATTGATTGCTAAACGGGTGTACGATCTCATAGCCCAGCTCGCGTTAAGTGGTTACCGCAGTGCGTGGACAGCACAGACAGCACAGTGCGCATGTCGCCGCCCAGATCTGGCCCGCTCCTGGAGTGGCAGCGCGCGGGGTGACGCCGGTGCGGACTCACAACTCCTGTTAGACCAGTAATTACGCAAAGGAGAAACACCATTCTGGGCCTAAGCGTTACACGAATGGGATATGTACCAAAAAAATCGTCTATTTTGCTTGATTAACCTATTGAAATCTTAGCTTCATTGACAATGGCCAAGTGTAGAAAATAAGTAGAATTCTATTTTTTGTTTTAAACAATCTTTGTAAACCTCTGCAACACATTTCAATATACGTAACTAGCTCCACAAATGTGCGGATTAGAATTAGAGCATCCCTAAAATAGGATCGCTTTAGTGGAAATCGAGTGTTAAAAATAATTAATACTCCTTTGTTTAAAGATAAATGACTGTTTTTATGGGTATTTTAATCAATGTAAATAGAGAATGGCCATCGAATCGTGACACAACTACTTACAGTGGCGGCAATTCAAAATATCTACAACTGACAACATTACATATAGCATGCAAAGGTAGTTTTGCATTTTCATATTTTTTTAAGGGATTTTATGACCTGGTAACTAAGACCTTTAAGTCATGTCTTATTTCATTATATTTCTTAATTTTATGAAAAATGATAATATGGAGTGAAATGAAATGAAATGAAAATGAATAATTTGGGACATTAACCAACTGGTATGAAATTAAATAAAATGAGATGAGATGATATGAGATGATATAATCTCAGTAAAATGGTGGTCATTTACTGAGATTTTTTCAGTGGACTATTCGGAGAATCCCGAGAAGTTACGTCCAGTGGCTTTGTTTCATTTTCCCACATTTGTGCACTTTCACAGATATTAAACAGTTAATAAACCACCGTTATTACACATTTAAACCCGAAGAAACACTAAATTGACAAATAAAAAAAAACACAACTTTACTCCTCGCGTTCCCGCCAAAAAATCCGCATTTTTATATTAATGTGACTATGCCATAGAAAAACACAAATGTATCAAATCGTGTTATGTTATCTTTAATGTTGCCAACTGCAGATATCTTGGATTGCCGCTATTTAGTTGTGCCATGATTCGCTGGCCAGACTATAAACTTAATCTCATTTAATAACGTAACGTAAAGCACCAAAATCTATTAACAAAAATCATTAGGAGAAATAAATAACTGTGTGATTTAGTTATGACACGAAATCATGTCGGCAACTGCGGCAATTCAAAATATTTTCAACTGGCAATCTTAAATATAACATGAAAAACCCGATTTGGTACTTTTGAGTTTTTCTATGGTGTAGTTACATTAACAATTTTACTGGTGGTAGGACCTCTTGTGAGTCCGCGCGGGTAGGTACCACCACCCCGCCTATTTCTGCCGTGAAGCAGTAATGCGTTTCGGTTTGAAGGGTGGGGCAGCCGTTGTAACTATACTGAGACCTTAGAACTTGTATCTCAAGGTGGGTGGCACATTTACGTCGTAGATGTCTATGGGCTCCAGTAACCACTTAACACCAGGTGTGTGAGCTCGACCATCCTTAAAAGCAATAAAAAAAAACGGCATGAAATGAAATGAGATGAGATGATATGGGAGCACGTAATGATTTATATTTTATATAAAAAAGTTATCATATAAATATCGTTTTTCATATAAAAAAGTTTTCATTAAAATTAAAATAAGACTGATCTAAAGGTCTTAGTTACCAGGTCATAAAATCCGTTAAAAAAATCATTTCGCGCACAGCGCGTTTTGCGTTACGTTGTTTTTAATTTTTGGCTTTCGTTCGTTTTCGTAAACAACCTAATGCGCGATTTCTCGTAACAGATTCCATTTTTATTTTCAAGCAACCTGTTGCTGCAACAGGTTTCGTAAAAAATTACTCATCTTTAGTAGGAAACAGCCTCAAAAATATCGTTTTTTATTAAAATATCTCGAACAATGAACATAACCTAAAATGTAAACAGTCTGATTTGACCAATTTGACCTTTTTTTTTTTTTTTTTTTATTGCTTAGATTTGTGGACGAGCTCACAGCCCACCTGGTGTTAAGTGGTTACTGGAGCCCATAGACATCTACAACGTAAATGCGCCGCACACCTTGAGATACAGTTCTAAGTTCTCAGTATAGTCACAACGGCTGCCCCACCCTTCAAACCGAAACGCATTACTGCTTCACGGCAGAAATAGGCGGGGCGGTGGTACCCGTGCGGACTCACAAGAGGTCCTACCACCAGTAAAATTGTTAATGTAACTACACCATAGAAAAACTCAAAAGTACCAAATCGGGTTTTTCATGTTATATTTAATATATATAATTATATAATTTATAGAATTTTTTTGTATTTCACATATTTTTGTAGAGAATGAAAGTTATTGAGATGAGTCTTATTTTTTTTGTAAAGTGCAAATGTATTGAGATGAGTTTTATGAACGTGGTCTTGGCGCAATTTTTTACAGTGAAACTGTTTTTGTTCGGATTTGAATAACTCGAGTGATAGGGATTTAGACGGAGAAGATATTATAAGAAATTTAGAACCAGAAGGAACAGCTATTACTAATGAACTACTTCCAGCAAAATCCAGACAATTATACTAGAAGCGATACAGTCAATTCAAAAATACTGTTAAATCTATCGTTAATAAGTGCTAATATTTGTGCCAAATATAGTCTAATAATTATTTATAAATTGTTTAGAATTTATAATATTAATATATTCAACAGGACATTGTTTTTTCTATTCATAAACATTTGAATATGTTACTAGGTTAGACCTTCAAATAAAGTAATAGAAATGTTTGATAATGTATGTGGTGATAAATTATTTATAACATCAAAAATTTTATTTTGAAAGTGGGGGGCTCCGCCCCCATCCCCGCAGGGGCTTAGCCCCTGTACCCCTTTTTTATGTAAAAGAGTACATATCAGAACTTTTCATCCCGGTTGAAAAGGGTTGAGAGAGGGATACAGTGATAATATTATCAAAAGATAAGTTTGTCCTATTCTTAAATACATTATAGAAAAAAAAATACATTAAAATCTTACAAAGTAACGGTTTCCGATGGCGGACTGGAGATGTCACTCTGCGGAATAAAACGTCTTGTTGTGCTTGAGTGCGTTGCCTTTACCACCGGCACCAATGTGGCTGGCTGGAGGCATGATCTCATCGGTCATCTTCGTTAGTGAAACACTAGCGATATCAGAATAGCACAAGCCTCTATGTAATTGACAGGTAGTGAAGATGTTCATCCTGGTGATTGTGATATTCGGTATCTGCTGGTTCCCGTACCACGGATACTTCATCTACACGCATCTGGACTCCTCGATCCTGTACTCCCGCTACGTGCAGCACGTCTACCTCGGCTTCTACTGGCTCGCCATGTCTAACGCCATGGTCAACCCCATCATATACTACTGGATGAACGCCAAGTAACTTTCTTATGGCAACGTTTGAAATTTTTTGTGCCCTTTTCATCATAGTAGCATGGTTTGTCTCAAACACCGCATTCAGAACATTGATACTCGCTTATCGACAAGAGGTCGCCGTCCTTATTAAAACATAATAAGAAAACATCAACATTGCCGATCCATAGGAAGTATACGACACACAC
This sequence comes from Bombyx mandarina, assembly GCF_003987935.1. Next base: position 5,531,448 of record NW_021011484.1, read on the forward strand.
ACTCGTGCGCACACATACTTGTGTAACTAATTTAGGACCAGGAAATTAGCAAACTTTGTAAATTATTAAGGGTCATTAAGGTAAAAAAACCCTTGATCTTTTTTATAAAAATTAAAAGATTATGAAGCCAGCTCCAAGTTTCAGAGACAAGAAACAATCTAATGATTTTCTTTAAGAACGAACTATTATAATATGCCTTCTATAGTGTGTTTGTAGACAGTTGCCCTTCTTTGTACGAGGTGTGAACTTCTATCGATTTCAGACTTTTCGTTCTTATTACTTATTTAATTTGTTGAAATGTTGGCGGATAAAAGCACTCCGTACTGTGTGGAGAGGCAGACAGTCTCCGGGAGCTGGCCGTCTACGTCCTGAAGAGGTATTAGGCTAGCTTTATACTCTAGAACGGTTTTATCCAGCGTTGATCACAACGATGCTCAAAAGAACAATTGAAAAAGCATCTGTTTAAAATTTAAATGAAGTTCTGAAATATTTCCACATGGCCGGTTGTCTGTTCGCGCAACATACCGCGCTTCGACAGTTCTGAGAGCGCTTCTACTCAGTTAATGCAGTATTGTGCTCCACTCGGCCGTGAGTTCAGTACCGACACGGCACGCGACACCGAACTATTTGGAATACTGAAGGTTTATTATATGTATTTCATGCTACATTTCATAGGTTTTGTTTTATTGCACTCGTGAACTAAAACAAAATTTCATCGTTGTAGTTATTGTTGATGACTATAGTTCTACTTTACTCTTGGTTTTAAAGATATATGACTTAGATAGAAGTACATAAAAAATTTGCTGTTGACCGGGAAGGTGGAAGGCAAAAGACCGAAGGGCAGGTCCCTCATGCGCTAGGCAGACCAGATCCGCACCGCACTGAGCACCGTGTGTGAGGCGGTCCACGCCAAAGACAGATCGTCGTAGCGTGATATAGTCCGCCGGAAGATTGTAAAATCCCACAGAGGTCACGACCCTCAGCATTGTGGATTTACGACGCAACGAGAAGGTGTATATTCTTAAAAAAATATTTCACTTTCGTGTAGTCAGGTAGTTTTATTAGACTTTTTAACCTACCCAGTTTTCATCTTATCTTCAATCTTATTGACGAGTTGTTGCGTAAAGTATGGACAAGAAGCGCGCCTTCCACACAAAGAACAAGCTCGTTTAATACCTCATGAATGATGATGAAGGATATAATAAAGTTTCATTGAAGTGGGCCTTTGCAGATGTTTCATAGCGTTTACCATAGCGATTTGATTTGATGAGATGCGTTCTTCCTCAGGTTCAGGAGCTACTTCCGCATGGCGATCATGTGCCGGTGGCTGGAGGTGATGTGGAGGCGCCGCCACCCCCTGGACTCACCCCCCGAGTGTCCGTCCCAGTCCAACACTAGATCCCGATCAGGTTTTTACTCGTTAACGTAATTATTACCTCTGGTTATATTATTTGTCCTTGCACTCGTCCCGTGTTTGTAGCCGCGCTGTTGCTTGTATTCAATGGATCATTTTACACTTATATTTTTTAAAGTATCATAGTCATTTGGAGGATAATACCAAGTTGGCCTCAAAATGCTGGGAGTCCTCAATAAAGCGTAGCAATACTCCACGTCGGGACAAAGACTTTTGTTTTACAAGGTCCGTCCTCGCGTGGCACGTAGTATTGCTCTGACCTCTATATGCTAGAACTTCCAAATACCAGCTATTTCATTTGACTCCATACAAAAGAGTTCGGATTGTCAGTAATCCCAGCCCCACGGATTTATAGAGGGACTTCGGTTCCCTCTGTATTTTGAACCGTAAAATCCATGGGGAGTGCTCTGAGGAGCTGTTTGAGATGATCCCATTATCTCGTTTTATCATCGCACCGCCCGCCATCGGAATAGAGCTCATCACTACTACCTTGAACAACCGCGTTCGTCCACTTTCAGAGATATTTTTTGCTACGTTCCATCCAGCCTTGGAATGAATTTTCTTCGTCGGTATGCCCTGAGTGCTATCAGATGTTTTTATTCGAACGAGGTTTGTGGAGAGTAATCGATGGTAGAGATGGGCTTGGCTATGCCCCTGGCATTGCAACATCCATAAACGACGGTCACTACTTGCCATCAGGTGGGTCGTGTGATCGTTTGCCCGCAAGGACAATAGAAATAAAAATAAACTGTTGTCGACTTCGGTTCCGATCAAAAAGGAACTCCGTAAACTCTCCAGAAGAACCACAAAACTCAACTTCCGAAAGTGTTCGACGCGGACCACTTGATCATGATAATATTAGCTATAATCCTCGACCGAAGGAAACTGATTCTACTATAACATGAACAATAGCGTTTTATAACTTAATAAAAATGTAAGGGCTCATAAATGTATGAAGCTTAATTGTAACATTTAAGTGTACGACGCCGCGACGTGTCGTTTTTGTGAATCTGTCTCACAAAAATACATACTAGTATAGTGCACACACTTAGACCTAGCGACGTATTTTGTCCGATGTAACAATTAAGGTTGCTATGTACGGCTCTAACAATGCTGAAACCCACATTAAATGTGGAATGGCGATCTACCAAAAAACTCTTTTCCTTTTATCGACTTTTATGTTTTTATTGGAGAGTAAGGATTCGGAGAGATAGGATACTAAAGGCGAAATCAAGGTAATGCTGGAATAAGCGCAGGAGGGAACGATTGCTGAAGGAACTTGGCCAAACTTCGGCCACCCGCCGGCGCATTCTCGAGGCCCTGGTGCCCGTGCTGGAGGCATGGTCGGGTCGGCGTCACGGCGTACTCTCCTTTCACCTTGCTCAGGTCCTCTCGGGACATGGTTGTTTCGGGAGGTACCTGTGGAAGGTCTGCAGGAGAGAGCCACATCCGGGTTGCCACCAGTGCGGGCATCCAGACGATGATGCACAGCACGCGCTCGAAGCGTGCCCGCGTTGGGAGTACTTGCGGCGAGATTTTGTTGCGGTGCTGGGGAGAAACCTTTCCTTGCGGGCTGTCGTCGCCCGCAGGTTAGAGGATCAGGGCTCGTGGGAGGCCATGGCCAGGTTTTGTGACCTGGTAGTGGCGTCCCGTGAGGCTGAGGAGCGTGAAAGGGAGTCGGATCCCTCTTCAGCACCTCAACGCAGAAGGCGGGGTGGGCGGCGCGGGCATGAAGCTCCCGCTCAGCCGCCGTAGGGACTGTCGGGTGGCGGGTGCGGGGGCGCCCGGTACTCGACTGTCAGTCCGGTGGTGGGGCGGTGCAAGGTGGCTCCTGTGCGCCACCCACGGTGTCTCCTGAGACGACGTCCTTCGGGATATTCCCGGAGATGAAATCCCGTCTTATCATCAGGACGGGTACCGGCGAAGGCGGACTGTCGGCGCGCACTGCGGTACCGTGGGTCTGGTGTAGCCGGTGTGGTGGAGCTCGATGGGGCTTAGTCGGTAGTTGGTTTTGCGGGGCGAGCGCCTCGCGCGCCTTTTTCAAGGCGTAGTCTCCTGCGAGGAATTCGGGAAGGTGGATGACCTTGGCCCTATTCGTCTCCCTCTTCCTCACGGGAGGCACCGGAGTCCGGCATAACCCGGTTCGTTACCCCCCTTTACCGGGTATCCGTAAATAGATTCCCTAGAGTTTAAAAAATTAAATAAAAAAAGGGCACAATGAGCACTCGACCGGGGATTCGTGAAAAGCTGACACTGAGCATGGAAGGGCCCCCCGTCCACCCTGTGTACGGTCGCCGGGATCCACTCCGGTCTTCGATTTCAGCGCGACGACCGCACGACAGAATTTTACACTGGTTGGCGGGACAGCTTCCCGGGGTTCAGGTCCCCTATTGAACAGCGGGCGGTGGTAGAGACCGTTTCACTGGGCCTTCCTATACTCCCATCAGTAAATAACATCCCGCGGACTCGCGAGCACGTTTGAGGACAGGAGAGGAAAGAAGTAGAACTGGGTCTCCAACCCACACGCTAGGCTACTTGACAACGGATTCTAGTTGGAGGGTGGTCGCCAGTCGGTCGGACAAGGTCCTACCACCAGTTGTGTTTTGGGCTCCCGTTTAGCATCACCCAGGAGTCACCTGTAGGGTATTGCGGGCTAAGCCTACCAACCCCCAGTCGTATCCAAAAATTCTTTTTTTTAGTGCCTTTCTATAATTTAAAAAAAGTATTCATTTTATGGTTTTTTCTTACATCATTATCAAAAGCCACACGTATGTACATATGTATGTACTACATGTCGTCTGTCTATCTGCTTGTTTTAAAAATCAATCTGCGAAACAGTTAAAACGATTTTGGGCGTACATTCATTAGATATAAGTAGTTGAGCAGTACAGAAGGGTCGTTTTCAATTCTGCGGCCAAAAAAGTAACGATTTAATGATTTTAAACTTTCTCTAATTTTCAATTTTGTTGTATGGGCATGCTTAGAATAAAAAGTGCCTCATCACAATCAAGCCAATCACTAATTTATTGATAATATTAACTAATATTCATTTATATTTTTCATTTTACGCATTTGATAACACCAACACGGATGACAATTTAAATAGGAACTTTTTTTAAAAGCTTAGAAATCGTACTTCTTTTGTTTTTAATAATGTTTTAATATCCAGTTACTTTCCCTTTAATATTGTATTATATACTGATTAAATAAAATTGCCGAATTTCAACATGCATTACTGGAAAAATTGCAAACAAGTTAGAATTTGAATTCCGAACCAGCGCGGCGATACGAATGAGATTTGGGGTAGGTTTTAATGTGTAACTCCTAATTGAACAGTGTTTACGAATATACAGTTATAGGAGCACGTGCCTGGTGTCATGACAACTAATTTACTGGAGTTATAATTACGGTAACATTAAGATTATGAGAATTAAATCAAATAACTAGCTTTAGGCCCCAAATTTGAAAACGACCCAGAAGTGATAAATGAAAATATTGAACAATCTGTAACGGAGACCCACTAGCACATTGTGGGTTGCAGGTGAGATGCGATATTATTAAATTTCTAACTAATTTTAAAGTATCGCACGTACAATTAAGTTATGAATGGATATATTTATATATTTTTTTTTATATTTATATATACTTTATGTTTTGAGGAAATTTCCCCTAGCGCGATGATACGTGAAATGATCTGATTATTTTATAACTCAATGAGCGCACCGAGTAAACAAAATGACAAATTCTCTTATGATCAAATGTGGATATTATAGAGCGATGAAATGGAAAATATACGAAGTTAATTACGAATGAAAGACAGTAAGCCTGTAAAATTAAAAACTTTTGAAAACTTAAAAAAAACTTGATTTTGTCAGAATGGCTATCCTGTATGAATTTATTGAATTTGTTTTTTTTTAATAGTACTAGCCACGGCTTACTGGTTAGAGGCTGGCAAGCGAGTGCAAGGTAATTGTCTTTTAAGGGAGAGCTCACCTCTCTCCGCACCGATCTGTCGTCGCCGAATTGGGGCCCCTGTAGGAGGCGTCCTCTCCCCGGAATTAGTCATGGGGTGACCTGAGGGGGCGAGGACGTGCTACAGGACAGTACTTCTATGGAACTGCTGTGGCCTGAGGCGGCTTGAAGGGATTCCGTACAGAAACGAACGACGTAGACGTGGACCATGGCAGGCGGCGCTAGTCAGGTTCATCTTACCTAAGTGCTGCCCAGTGCCGTCCATTGTCGTTCCGGGGCCGTCCATTGCTTCATTTCATGGACGGTGAAGTTGTTGTTAATGCAGTAGTTTCTTAATGCATTATAGACTATTCCCATCTGAATTCGTATACACTGTTCAGGTCCTATAATAGATATATCCGTCTGATGCGACGCAACAAGCGGTGCGCTCACGCTCCACGCCGCGGCCGCGATCCCTCTTACGAGTACTATCGGTAAACAAATTAAAAACGGAGATTTGTTAAAACTATTCTAACTAACTACTACTTATTCTTACGCCATCTTACCGATGATTGTGTCACAATAACAGTCGTTATTGAATTATAATAATAAATAAATACATGTGCTTGTTTGCACGTGCAGCTACCGAGGAATGCAGAGGATCAAAAGGAAATACAGCAGCCGGATGGGCGCACCACACGCGTCGGATCCGCAGCGACCCGCCCTCGCCGAGACTGTATTCGCATGCTAGCTGCAGGAAGTGTCCCGGCACCAACACCTACGACCGTAAGTGTCCCACACATATGTGCAGTTCTGCACGGTGCGACAAGTCAGCCAGCCGATATTTAGTTACTCTGTTACTACGCAAATAAAATCATTTAATAAGAGAGTAAGTTACATTTTCACGCCTGAACTATTGAAGTAATTTTCACGAAATTCTGAATGGAAATAAATTTGCGATAGAATCTTTAATTCCACTCCCGTGCACTGGTCTCTGCCCACGCCGTATGTACGGTAGTAGCATGGGGGCTTAAAGAAAAATATCTCTTAATATATCAAGAAGTAATACTTTATTTGGCGAAGCGACTTTCAGGATACACTGTTGTTACGAAAAATGCTTGCTATGTAACGGCAAACGAACTCAAGGAGCACCTGGTATTAAGGGACTATCGAAACATTATCGAACAGATAAATGGCACCGTCTTGAGGCGTGAGGTCGATTGTTCGACTGTATTGCACAAGGGCCGCTCTACCCTTCAAGACGGAACGTCCCACTGTTTCGCGGCAGAAATAGGCAACATTGGAGTAGACTCACGCGGGAACAGACGGGATGGTGCTATTTTAGTCTGACACCACCTAGCCAGCTCGGAACTTACACTCTTTACTACACACTCTAGAGTGTACGGTGAGGTCAGGTACTAGAGAGTTAGGTAGGTACGTAGAAAGACCAAGTTACGGTACTGCTTGTACTGTTATATGTTTGGAAGTAGTAACAATATGACAAGGAAACCAGTGTCACGTACCGATAATTGTTGGTTGCCAGCCGGACATAGTACTATTTCCATCCGAAATACAAAAGTTCTTGCTAGGGATAGTGTTAGCAAAGTCCTCAGACTGAGGTGAGCTTGCCTACACGTCTGATAAAGGATCAGTAGATAATAAAAATATCAACTGATTTTAAAACGTTTTGTTTTTTAAAGCTTATCAGTGTAAATTCACCCTTGACCGAGCCCGAGCGGGCCTCCTGTCATCGACGGAACTTCCTTACGAGGGTTGTTGTTCGCTTGAATTAGGCAGCGTCATAATATATGCTCAGAGCAAAGGTAGGGCGCAGCCTGACTGAATTGAAATATAAAACATGTTACAGCATAACTACTATAAGTGTGACTGTGGCGAGGCGTTGCATCAGAATTGTTAATGATCGCTTTATTGGTCTTTCAAAAATTTGGGCGAGTTCTGGTTCTGTTGGGGACTAAGTTTGCGTGGCTCGTGATATCGCAAACGTCCTGGTGGGGCTGGCGACGACCGCGACCAGCTGATGCACGACAGGCCACTCTCTGTTCACCTCTACATCGTATAGATTGAGGTGCGGTAAGACCGCTCCAGTTAAATTCCGACTTATGAATAAAACATACTATAACTCGTCTCTAAAAATCTCATCTTCATTACAGAAATAAATTATTTTCCACTATTTCGAGTCGCGGATAGTAAAAGGACTCCTTCCCGCGTCGTCATGACAACCTGAACCAATCTCCTTAAATCCCACGTTGAATATAATCTATTTACAGAATAACGAATACGAGTATCTATTCATTCTATTTTCTTTTCAATAAGAACAAATATTTAGTGTGCAGTCGTAGAAACAAAAGAGACTTAGATTCGTAATTAGATGTACCAACTGTATTTCTACAGTTTTTGTAGTGAAAATAATGTTAACAGAATCACAATAATAGTATAAATATCGAAGTCATGTACTTGATTTATGTCATAATTCTGCTAACAATGTCGTATATTATGTTTGTAGCAAACAACACACATAAAGGGACAAATGAAATATGATACAATACCACAAAGTATGTACTCCTGAATGTAGACCTATACAAGTATGTAGGTATCCTGTTTTTATTTAGGAGTTGTTATCGAGCTCTATTGTTATCAACAGATAGTTTTAAATGATCAGTTGTGGGGTTGTGGGCCGGCCCGTTAAAGGCGTACAATCAGGTCAGCTAGTCCGCCCTAACGTGAGCCAAGTTCGCAAGTGCCAGCCCATAGTTTAGCTTATTTTAGCTTATATATATTAGTTTAGCTTATTAGTCTAGAAAAAAATGCCGGAAGAACCTACTAGTATATTGGTTAAATTTCACAGATATTCATTTTCTAATGAAATACGCTAATTCATGTTCCACGATTAAGGGTTACTATCATGTCATGACAAACAAATCCGTAAAAAAATATCGTAATTATTAAATACAAATGAACATATAAAGCTCAAGCGATGCTGTGCTGAGCTTGCGATGGCTGTGGACTTCGATGACTACTTCTCACCAAGTGGGCCGTGAGCAGGTTCAACCGTTTTATCTATAGAAAGTAAAACCGCTTCAACCACAGCCAAACCTCATCGGCCAGGAAACATAAGTGCATCTGACGTAAGCTTCGCGTCGCGTCGCGTCGCGTCGCGTCGCACACCGTGTATATACCTAGCGTTGCTTCGCTTGTTGCAGCCTTCATCCACGGGAGGAGAGTGTGAACGGGCCGGGGGAAGCCGCGCGCAGACCGAAGGACTGAAAATGAAAATCTCTGTCCACGCAATTTATTCTTTATTTTAGGGAAAGTATAGAAACCATTAGGGCTTAGGTCGAGGCTGTACGGCGGATGGTCTAATGATTCTATGTTTTCTTGCTCTAAAAACTCTTTTGTTCTGTGCGCGGTGTGAGAACTCGCATTGTCGTGATGGAGGATGATGCGGCGGTTGCAGTTCTCTTTACGGAGTTCAGAAACGACCTATGGCAAACAAATGCTAGCATACCATTCTGCATTAACCGTTCTTTGTCCCTCAAGAGGAATAGTCGTGACATGGCCGGTTTTGGAGACAAACGTGGCCACCATTTTTTTTGCAACACTCCGTGAACGAACAATTTTTGTTGGCTTTAACTCATTTTCGTACACCCAAACTTGTGACTGATTTTTTGTTTCGGGTTCGTACGCGTATATCCAGGATTCAACACAACTTTTTTATACCTAATTGTTCATGCAAGATTATTTGTATTTGACTCATGCCAATGTCTAAAGTTGCCTGAATTTCGCGGTATGTCACATGTCGATCTTCCTCAATCAGCTTACGCACAGCATCAACGTTTTCTTGGGTGACTGCAGTTTTTGGACGACCTTGACGGGGATCATCACTGAGCTTGACACGTTCACGTTGAGACTCAGCAAACCAGCGATAAATTGTGGTTTTGGATAGGGGCTTCATCACCAAATGCAGAAATCATCCGGTCAACACACTTTTTTTGTGTTAAACCACTTCGAAAGTCATAATAAATCATCGCTCTTGAATTTTCTCGAGTCAATTCCATTTTCTCAACGACTAAACAAGTTTGACAAAACCTCGTGACAAGACCGAGAATCTTTTTTTAAATAAATAAATAGTATTCGATTTTTAAAACCAAGGAGTTTTCAATTGAAAAGATTTTAATATGACAGGAACAGTGGAAATATTCCATTCCCGATACTTTTAGTGCAGCCTAGTACTGCTATTGACGTAATATTATTATATTATTTTGGCTAGGCCGGTCATATACTCTTCAGAAGTGTCTTGTTACAATTTTTTGATTAAGCTGTTTCAAGTACGCATTTATTGCATACTAGCGACCCGCCTTCGCTTCGCTTCGGAAACATTAAATTTTATTATTATTAATGAGTCCCGCGATGTTACCCGCGGTTATTGTCGTACACGGGTGACGCCGCGGGGCGAAGCTAGTCTTAAAAAAAGTAGCCTAAGTTACTCCTTATATCATCAGCTACCTATCAGTGAAAGTCTCGTCAAAATCGGTCCAGCCGTTCCAGAGATTAACCGGAACAAACAGACAGACAGACAGACAGACAGACAGACAGACTGACAGACAGACTGACAGACAAAAATTGTAAAAAATGTTATTTTGGTGTATGTACCGTATATGTAATCATATGCATGGAGTAAAAAACTGTTATTTCAATATTACAAACAGATACTCCAATTTTATTTATATGTATAGATGTATGTAGTAAAAAGTAGTTATTTCAATATTACAAACAGACACTCCAATTTTATTTATATGTATAGATAAATGGTAGGTTCATATAAATCTTGTCGAAAATTTGCAAATACATAAATTGTAAGTTGATGATGTTATTAGCATGGGGGCTGACCTGATCACAACCTTCATGTACTTTCAGTAGACCGGCTCCTCGTAATGCGAGAGCGCGGCCGGGGCGGGGCGGGGCGGGGCGGGGCGGGGCGGGGCGGGGCGGGGCGGGGCGGGGGCTGATCTCGGCTACCAAGTCGACACCTCATCATGTCACCTAACGAGCAAGGGCTCCTACGGATATACGACTAGTAATATCATTTCATATCGACGATATTTATTTATTTAAAATAAATGTTAATATTAAATTGTAAATATTAAATCAATTTCAAATAAATTTATATTGATTAATTGTTGTAAATATAATACTAGTATCATTGAATTTTGTGGTTAAAATATTACGTGATGTATTTCATATAACAAATATTACCATATTAGGTACGATTAAATTGATTTATTTTTTTATGTATAGTGTAAGAATGTTAAAATGATAATAAAATAGTTCCGTAAGCGGCTTCAAGAAGTTTTCCTGTCACTCTCGAGCCGATCGTACTTTGGACCTGGAACACGCACCACGCACCAGTAACAAAACTAATCTAATGCTGTCTACTTAATGTTAATGAAACTTTATCGAAAAGTCATTTATTTTTTTATGAAATTAAAATGGCAAAATTTAATTGACTACGTAAAACCGAATAACTATTATTATTTCCAATCAAAACACCCCAACTCAATTTTTTGTCATCGAAAGCAGGTTTCAATATTTGGTTAATTATCTCTTATCTCCAATTTGATATTAATATAAATCAACTGTGTATCAAAAGCGCCATTAAGTCAGTTTTAATTTATCCGTAGGATGTTGCTTGATATTTTTCAGTACATACATTTTTCATAGATTAAATTAAAATGTGATTTTATTTACTTGTTCACGATGTTCAAAGCTGGAGTGATCTGAGTCTAATGTTCATAAACTGACCTTAGACTTATTGAGGAAGTTTTCTGTAATATTATTAACGTCAGTAACTTTTGTTTCTGCTGTGAAGAAATTATATTGAGAGCGCATGTACATATTTACGAATGAAACAGTGTACTTAGTGTTGGTTATATGTATATTACTGTTACAATTATTAATATTAAATAATTTTATGGTTGAATATCTCGTTTTATTCAAGATATAATTTTTACTGTGTACTAACCCATAGACACAGCCCACTGAGTTTCTCGCCGGATCCTCTCAGTGGGTCGCGATTCCGATCCGGTGGTAGATTCTGAGAAGTACTGCTCTTGCTAGAGCTAGTGTTAGCAAATTCTCCGGAGCCCATAGACATCTACAACGTAAATGCCGCCACCCACCTTGAAATAAGAGTTCTAAGGTCTCAGTATAGTCACAACGGCTGCCCCACTCTTCAAACCGAAACGCATTACTGCTTCACGGCAGAAATAGGCAGGGTGGTGTCTACTCGTGCGGACTCACAAGATGTCCTACCACTACTAATTACGAAAATTATACTTTTGCGGGTTTGATTTTTATTACACGATGTTATTCCTTCACCGTGGAAGTCAATCGTGAATATTTGTTAAGTACGTATTTCATTAGAAAAATTGGTACCCGCCTGCGGGATTCGAACACCGGTGCATCGCTACACACGAGTGCACCTTACGTCTATAGGCCACGACGACTTTGCCGCTCGGTGTTTTTCTTTTGTCGTCAAAATCATTTGTCAAACTCGTATTTACTTAGAAAAATTGATATCTACCCGAGGGGTTGGAGGTATGCACAGTCGCATAGCTTCTTAATAGCAGCAGACCCGAGCCCCTGGAGGCTCCTCACCTCACGGCTGCTGTCGTTGAACTACATATCACATTGTTATGTAAATTTCGCTTGTACAATCAGCGTAGCTTCACGCGTGCTTCCTTCCTAATGTTAATCATTTACATGATATTATGTTACACAATGTTCTTGATTAACTCGGCTCGGCAGCTATCGTAGTGTTGTCTAAGAGTGAGATTAGTGAATTAATGAATCCTTTGTAGTTAAGGTTTCGATAAGTGAAATAATATCTTTTAATGATGGAAGCCAAAAGAGGACTACAATATGGCCGAGGCCTGAAAAATCCAATGTAAAAAGTAAATGTTTCGTTTTTTCTTATTGCCTTTGTAAAAATTGAACAGAATTTAACATTTTTTCGAAAAATTAAGATCTTTGGCTGCGTCTGTGTCTGTCTTTTCGTTTTTATTTTATTCGAAGAAACTTAAGTGTATAAGATTGATCCCTTAGACTTTGTGAATCGTTTATTATAAAATAAAATAATTTAAAAAAAAAAGAAAAAAACCTAGGAGCATACATGGCAACAGTAGAGTTGTTAATTGTCTCAGGTGACCATCCGGCTCTACGACTCACCTCATGGGAAGCGATTACAGTCACCCACGGACGTCAGCAACGCCAAGAGCACACAGAAGTCACTGCCTCTCGCAGAGTACTCTCCGCAAACCTCGTTTGAAGAAAGAGATCGGGAAACTAGGATATGCTGCAAAGCGCCTAGCGAACTCCGCGGTGACTCTGACGGCACCACCGGGTCTAGCAACACCCTGCGACAGTCCCCCACTCACACTGTCGATTATTATGTTTTGTTGCTACATATGTTCCATATGGTAATGTATGTATGTATGTATTGATAACGCATTTCTCCTGTTACTTGGTTGATAATCGTGTTTGCTTGTATTCGTTCACTGAAGTCTCACTAGTCAGTGAGTAGTAGATGTCCACACTCGAATCAGCAGTTGCGGGAGTATCATATAATAATAATACACGGAAGCTCATCGCAACACCTTTCATCTTCTAAAGTAAAGTCTGCAAACCGCCGCCGAGCCGCGTCCGCCCCCAGCGCAGCGCCGCCCCCGCTGACCACGTGTGCCGAGCTGAGCTGCACACCCCTCAAGTCAACTAGACCAGTCCTCATTGACACCGACAGCTCTGTGATCATCTCCAGTAGTGCAATGACGCAACCGTCGACGCATTATCTTAAGTCGTTTGTCGAACTTTTATTTAGCTTCAAAACGCATTTGATAAAGCAAATGTTCTATGAATATGGAAGGGTTTTAAAATGGAAACATTATTTGTTTAACATAACATTTATTACAAAGTGTTTTCAACTGTTCAAGTTAATTACTACGCCGTATAGATAAATAACTAAGTTCTCTGCGTGGAATAGAACCCCGACCCATCCGGAGCGGGCTCGGTGCGCCGCTTAGTTACTGCTACCGATGCGGCGACGCGCTGGCGACTGGACCGGTGTGGGCATCACAACCCTCATGCTATGCACGTGGGCCGCAGTCGCAACAGTACCCACTGCATACAGTGACAATGCGAGCTGTCAGGGTGTCGACACTTAGTCTTGTCGGCGCGTGCAGCGGCGGGCTGCTGTATTCGTTAATTGTTTGCAATTTTTGTTGTAGCTTGAGTTTAGTGTTAGTACAGAGATGTACCTGTCTTGTATCTGTATATACATGTATATCTTTAAACCATTAAATCGTAGACGCTTTTTAAATGACGACTAACAAAATACACTATTCATTTATTTAAAAATTTATTATCAATTCTTTGTTTTCATTTACTTAAATAATTTTAATCTCACAAGGCTTTACTAATAAGCACGTTTTAAGTACATACAACGCACATACACTTATGAAGTACATACAAGCTGTGACACCGTGCCGGTGGTGGCGGGTGGTGGCGGGTGGTGGCAGGTGGTGCACAAGACAGAGCGCGCCACCACCACCACCACGCGCGCCACTGACGATGACAGTTCGCGAGCTTTTTTTTTCTTATTGCTAGGATGGGTGGATGAACTCACAGCCCACCTGGTGTTAAGTGGTTACTGGAGCCCATAGACATCCAGAACGTAAATGCGCCACCCACCTTGAAATATAACTTTTAAGATCTCGAGTATAGTTACAACGGCTGCCCCGCCCTTCAAACAGAAACGCATTACTGCTTCACAGCTGTTCTTGATTTTGAATTTCAGACTGTATTTCCTTTGTGATTTGTTTTCTTAGGTGGTTTGTGAAGTCTGCCGTTAAATTATAAAATACTGTTGATTTCTATTTGGTTTAATATGAAGTGATTGTACAATATATTGCGCGTCTTGTAGCTGTTGAGTCCCGTTCAGAAGTGAAGGTGGTTGCTTGTGTTCGCGCTGCGGAGCTCGCCGGTCCGCCGGTTTGCCGCCCCCTCCCGCGCCGCGCTGCCTCCGTCTTTCCCGACTTCGCGAAAGAGGAGTTGATGCGTCAACATATGGCCCCCGCCTTGGAAGCTCCAGCTTCCAATGAAGTAAATACAGGATGCTGATTACGATGTGTGTGTTGTGAGACTCTCGTTGTAGTCCTCTGCATTATGNTAAAGGAACTTGAAATTATAAACTCTGAATAAGAATTTATCGTACTACAATTATAATATTTGATTGGCATCTTGCAACCTTATTGCGGATCTGTGCATAGAATAAAAAAATAAAAATCGGGATGGAAAAATAGGGGTTGATCCTATAAGAGTGAAAATTGAGAGTAATATTTATTTTTTATTTTAAGTCATGACAAAATAAAAAATAAAGTCTTGCCAAAAAATTTAAAATTTATAATTAACAAATAAAAAATAGGGGTTGATCGTAGAGGGGTGAAAATTTAGGGTTGTATGTATTTTTGTATGTTGTATCATAAAAAAATAGAAATTAAAAATTTTGTCTAAAAAATAAAAAAAATTATTTAGGGGTGGACTACCCCTAACATTTAGGGGGATGAAAAATAGATGTTAGCCGATTCTCATAGATACCGGATAAGCACAAAAAATTTCATCAAAATCGGTCAAGCCGTTTCGGAGGAGTATGGCAACGAAAACTGTGACACGAGAATTTTATATATTAGATGTATCATGATATTGTTGACGTACTATGTCAGGCGGCTAGCGACAGTCATTCTCGTAGCAGATTTAATTGTAAAAAGCCTGTTATTGGCTGAAATAGGTATGTTAGTGATGCTCACGGGGAGGCGAGGTGTAAGTTTAATCTATGGTTGTGGCATGTAAACCGAGGTCGTGTCGTGTTTGGAAGAAAATGCAAGAGAGTAGGAAATTTTTTAAATCACGCCGGAAATGGTGCGAGCAGTTAAGAATGGACATACTCGCGTCCCATCACTCCAAACACGACTTTCACAGCTTTTGGAAGTCTACCACTAAACTTTTGTGTACAAATTCAGCACCTTGTCTTGCTTAGTCGTGCACACATGGCTTATTTTGATTTTGTTTCTTTTTACTTGTGTTTTTTATGTATCTTTTTAGCTTGTGATGTGTATTGTATGCATAAGAAATAAATAAATAAATAAATAAACTTAATAGTAAACCGGGCCTGCCCGTTAGCGTCGGTGGCATAAATGATCAGGGTGCCATCACTTATAATGTTTAGGGATCACTTTGCTGTTAGGTCGCCATTGAGACCACCACAGTCTGGGTGTGTAGGTGATTCTCAGGGGCGGATAGTTAATGGTAGGTTTACGGCTAACGAAGTTAGAAAAGTTGTTAACTCCATGCCAAGGGGTAAGTCTCCGGGTCATGACGAGCTGAGCATAGAACACCTAAAGTATGCCGGTGTACACTTGCCTCGAGTCTTGGTTATGTTCTACAATTTATGTATGGGACACTTCTACTTGCCTGAGGAGATGTTGAAGACTGTGGTGGTGCCCATTGTGAAGAATAGGACCGGGGATATATGTAATAAAACCAATTACAGACCCATCTCGCTGGCAACTATCATAGCAAAAGTGCTTGACAGTTTGCTTAACACACAACTTGATAAATATCTTCAGATACATGTTAACCAGTTTGGTTTTAAATCAGGAATGTCTACAGAAACAACCGTATTGTGTTTGAAGCAAACTGTCAAGTACTATACTGATCGAAAATCTGATACTGATACTGATCTTTGCCTGTTTCCTCGATTTATCAAAGGCATTCGACCTGGTTTGTTATGACATCTTATGGCAAAAACTTAGTAATACTAAAATGCCGAATGAACTAGTACAGATATTCAAATATTGGTACGCCAACCAGTTGGACATGGTACGATGGTCGGGTGTCTATTCGAGGCCATACAGGATGGAGTGCGGGGTGAGGCAAGGGGGGTTGACCTCGCCCAAGCTGTTCAAACTATATGTGAGTACTCATGTCGGCTGCCATATTGATGAAATATATCTCAACAGTATCAGTTATGCTGATGACATAATGCTGCTGAGTGCGTCGGCCTGTGGGCTGTCTAAGCTGCTTGGCATATGTGAAAGGTATGCTCTAAGTCATGGTCTGGTGTATAATGCAAATAAGAGTGAGTGTATGGTGTTTCGGGCCAAGAGTAGGTGTCTGGATAACATTCCAGCCGTCAAACTGAATGGTACGCCACTACGCAGAGTAGACAAGTTTAAATACCTAGGATACTTTATAGCCTCTGACCTGAGGGACGGTGCAGACATTGAGTGGGAGCAGAGAGCGCTGTCTCTAAGAGCTAATATTAATATGATTGCCCGCAGGTTCGCTCGATGTTCACGGGATGTCAAAATTACTCTATTAAGAGCGTTTTATACGTACGTCCTTCTATATGAGCAGCCTGTGGGTGCTCTATAGTCAAAAGCAGTACAGCGCCTTACGCGTCCAATACAACAATGCGTTCAGGGTGTTGTTGGGGCTGCCTCGGTTCTGCAGCGCGTCCGGAATATTCGCCGAGGCACGAGTCGATTGTTTCTTTACGACCATGCGGAAAAGGTGCACATCCCTGATTCGTCGGGTCCAGGTCAGCCCTAACAGCATCCTGAAGACCGTTATGAATGTTGGTACTTGAACCATTGTACCATGGTTCACTTGCGGACTAAATAAAAATAATAATAATAATGCTTGGTTCGAAGTAAGTATCAGTTGTATGGAATATTTTAAATATATATATATATATGATAATGTGATAATTATTTTTAATAAATGTATTTAGCATTTGTTTTGTTTTGGTAATTTTAAATATGTTTCAACGATACTATGTATACATATGGACTTGTTGTTGTCTGAAATAAAATAAATCATTCATATAAATATCGTAACTACAAAATTGTTTATTTCAGTCGAATAGAGCGTCTCGAGTCGTGTGTTTATCAGCTGTAGGTACGATGACTGAAAATTTACCGACGTTTATAAATTTAACTGAATTCGCCACAAGTAACGTAAGTATTTAAATATACAAAAACAATATCTGTGTGACGTGGTTTTCAGGCGCTTTGATTATTTCTGAAAACTATGTACAATGGGTAGGCATAGTATATAGTCTAGGAGAGTTCCAATCTTCTAGACTTTTTAGCTGTATATGGAAGGACGAGCACATAGACTACTTGGTGTTAGGCGCTTGACGGAGACATCCAAACCTTTATATATGATCGAAGTATCACTTGTATTGTGTAACGCTTCAAATCGAAACACGTGTCTGCTTCATACATGGACTCTTGCTTAGGCTTAGAATATTCAAACCATTTGTGACTCCAACACAAACAATACGCTTATAGACTGGTGGACAAATACTGTTCGCTACAGATGATTTCTTCGCCGTTGCCGAGAATTTAATCTCCGACGCGGATCCGATATACATAGCTGATAAATACACGGAGTACGGTAAATGGATGGACGGGTGGGAGACCAGACGGAAGAGGATCCCGGGACACGACTGGTGCATCATCAAGCTTGCTGTGGCTTGTGTTATCAAAGGTATGTTTCAGTCCAAATTAACTTATGGAATTAATTTCCATTTCATACAGGATGAAGTATTCTTTATCATCATCAATAGTAGTGTGTTGTCCATTGCTATTAGGGCCTATAGAACAAGCTAATATGGAATCCAGATACGTCCAGAGTTAGAACGCTGGCGATTACCTTGGACAGATATAAGGTTGAATTCTGAAGTGTATTAGAATCATTGTTCTACCTTTCAAACAAATCTTTTCACGATTGCGTGAGTGGTCAATAGCTGGTAAAATCCAGGGTCACGTCTCGATGTAATTTATCATCTGCTGGAGCCTTACAAATATATCGTGCTTAAATGGAGTATGAAAAGAATAGTTCAGTTTTACCGCCTTCTCCATAGCATACTGAATACGGAAACAAATTTAAAATATTATTGGATAAACTACTGGCCGGTACAGATATGATATTGTGATCCTATGGTGGGTATTTTTGTTGGCAGACGAGCATACGGCCCACCTGATGGTGAGTGGTTACTATCGCTTATGCACGTCTCCAATGCCAGGAGTAGAGTCAAGCTGCTGCCTACTGTTAAGTACTCTCCATAAGGCTCGTTTGATGAAGGACATGTCATAGAGCTCGGGAAAGGTCGTGGAGGGGAGCTCATTCCATAGCCGGATGGTACGTAGCAAAAAAGATCTTTAAAAAAGTACTGTGGATGAACGCAGTGGATGAAATCTACTCCGGTGGCGGGCGGTGCGATGGTAAAAACGAGATCATGGAATCATTTCAAACAGTTCCACCGAGCACTCTCCATAGAAAATTCGGTACAAAATACAGAGGAATTGGCAGGATTGTGTGTTAGTTTAACCAAATGGTCTCTCATACGACAACTTTATGTACGTCGTTCGAGAAAATTTTCCTGCATATATATTTAATAACAACTAGTGGCCCCGCAGTAGTCGAGATTCGACTATAATTAAGTGAAAT
Source organism: Bombyx mandarina (assembly GCF_003987935.1). The sequence goes on from NW_021011484.1 coordinate 5,550,400, forward strand.
TATAAGTTTAAACATTATTATGGTTTTATTGTCAATCACTATTATATTTCGACAATATAATCACAGTATTCGCCAAAACTGCACTATAGATCCATAATATTAAAGATAAACAATATTAATCTATTTTCAATTCGACCAGACTTTAAACTATAGCAAAAGTTTCTCAATTGACAGTAAACAAAGAGTATATTTTTATGTATGTGTTGTGTCAAATACATGGTAGTGTGTGTGATGTTTTCTTTATTGATTTAAAGTAAATTTTATGCATTATTTAAAAAAAAATTAGCATGTGCACTCCTTCTCTATATTCTCTATAAGTGTGGGAAATTTCGTACTCCTCCGCCCGCGCAATTTTCGTAAAAAAGGGTACAAAGTTTTTGCTTCACGTATTAATATATAGATACTTAAGCCATCCTAATTAAATATACATACATATTACTATGGAAAATTTAACAATGAATGTTTTTGTGTACTGTAAAAACAATAACTAGCATTTTTTATTTAACAGGCTTATTGTTAGACACGGCTCACTTCACAGGCAACAATGTACTGAAGTTTTCCATTCAAGCGACTATATTGTCTTCTGAAGGTGAATTATGTAAATAAATTACCATTTTAAAACAAAAGCGATAAGGTTGTTTTTAGGACGTCGACCTTAAAATTAAACTAAGGCTATGAATAAAAATATATAAACAACAGATCGGTAGTAAATATTCAATGTAATATTTTTTTAAATGACTGTTACAAATTTTGCAACGAGAGTCAGCCACAAAAATTGTTTCAACTTTTCAAACAAAAATATATAATATGTAGCTAATATATATGTAGATTTTATTTTCAATCATTTTTGTGATATTTTTTTCCAAGTAATTAATGAGAAACTGTGATCTTGAAATCGAGACAGCAACGATTACGATTTGGTTTTGAAAATTGTGAAACAGAAAAGGTATGGTGGTTTGGTTGTCTTGAACGCCATTGACCTAGAATATGTTATTGTGCATATACGTCAAGTTATTGACCCTATTGAGTTAATCGATTTTAACAAAAGAAAAACTTAACTTTCAGAAGAATTGCAAATCCCACCCAGAAACACGACAGTAGGATCTGGTGCTAGTGCAGAAGATTTAGATAGAGTCGAAGAGATTTTTTCTGAAAAATGGAAAGAGATTGTACCTGTCACTTCTCTTAGACCGGGGCTCGAAGTAACCCGGTATAATTACGTAAAGGTAATTAATTACCTGAATTATAATTCTTATATCTTGAGATTATTTACTCTTGAATAAGCATCTATTTATCAGATAAGACCTCTTCCAAGAAACTAAAAGCATTCCAGAAATTATTTGAAGTTGAAAGCACATCGTGAATTCAAATTACCGAAGTACACTTTTTTCTCAGGTTTTTAGTGATAAGCCGTGGACACATATCCGCTTAAACATTTATCCTGATGGTGGAATCGCCAGATTGAGAGTGTACGGTGAAGCGAGTCCAGAAAAACCACCCGCACATAAACTAACTGACTTGGTGTCAATGTTGAACGGTGGAGTTAATCAAGGTAATCGACTAATAAACTTAAACAAGTAAATTCAAGGACAATTGGGAGGGATGCTATGTGCTCATAAATTTAATGAATTTCAATAGTGATAGTGATCTGCTTCACGTTGGGTGGGTAGAGGGCTCGTACCTATTTCTGCTAAAAATGTATCATCTAACTTTAAATTACATACCACAGGCTATTCCAATGCACACTATAGCCACCCTAGAAATATTTTGAAGCCATTCAAAGGTGTCTCAATGTCTGATGGATGGGAGACAGCCAGGAATCAAAACAGACCAGCAATTATTGAACTGAACGAAGACGGGACGTTAAATTTTAATGGTAAATTAATTGGTAATTTTCTTTATTTTAAGTGCTAGCTTTAATTATGAACGAAATGGTCTGCTTCTGAAACGTTGCTCCCATATAGTTATTGTATTTATGGGTGAGTTAGTTGCTGGTTCAATATAATTGTAATATTTTTATTGAATATTTTTCTTCTTCTTTTTTTTATTGCCCTTGTAGGGAGACGACCATACGGCCCAACTGATGGTGAGTGGTTATCGTGGCTCATGGACGTCAGCAATGCCAGCAGTGTCACAAGCCTCGTTTGAAGAAAGATATTATGTCATAGCGCCCTGGAAACACCGTAGAGGGGAGTTTATTCCAAAATTTCTAATTCTTCCTAGCGTTTTCAGTCTAGTACCAGGGTTCGCTTTCCTACTTAAAATCCTCCGCTTTGCTACTGCTCTACTCTGATTGAATCTCAAGTGTATATTCTTATTTTTATCTTATCTAAATTCTTATATTTTTTATTTAATTATTACAAATATTTTATTTTAATGAAACCAAGAAATGTAACGATGCATGAGCGTGAAGGATTTTAGATGTACGTTTTCAGAAGGGATAGAAATATTTCTTTACGTTTTAACTTTTAGTCAGTGAATGGGCAATATTCAAGCTTGGTTTTCCTGGATCATTAAGACGGATTTGCGTAGACACATCGCATTTCAAGGGAAACTATCCAGGTGATGTGAAAATCGAAGGAGCATATTTGGAAAAAGAAAATTGGTTTCCAGGAGACAAAGTGGGTTGGACTTCCGTTTTAAAACAGAATCCGGTAAGATATTTGTCTTCTAAATGACAAATGAGTATATAACCAACAGGTGCAGCCTATCTATCCCCTATGATTATGGTGTTGTTTTCAAGCATTCTGGGCATAGAAATAAAGACATTCAACTTCATTCAACGGTTATGTTATTAAATGTCATTGGAACAAAATTAACTTACGTTCTACGCTGAACCAACGTACGCAAATAGCTGCTCACCTTTTGATGCCTCGCTTGAAAGAAGCATCACTGTGCTTATAAAATAGCAAAAAATAGCGAGAAGTTGGGTCTACTAAAAAGGAACGCTGGCAACGTACAAAAAACACAGTTACTTGTGGACAATTTGTCGCCGACGCTGTCTTAAAGTCGGAGGATCTTAATGAAAATAAATTACTACTGCTACTAATCCCTGAACCTGTCCGGAGTGTCACCTGCTGTCTGATTATCTCCCTTTTTTATTGCATTAAATGGACAGACCATGTCACGTTACACCCGGAGCTAAGTGGTTTCCCGGAGCCCATAAACGTCTTATAAGAAAAACTACTCAAAAATCATCTCTCTCTTCCTGAGCTATTCGGGAGAAAACGCTCATATATGTATATCATATACGAAAGAATAAAATTTGTGTATATTTGATAGACGTCATGGAAATAAACATAACTAAACTGCTCGTTCGAATTTAGAAGCTTACTCTCCCTTAAACAGAATCCTTTGGGACTACAATAATGTCCACGGTAGCGCGGTCTCCGTCAATGTTCCTTCGGAGTTGTCCGATTGCGCTGAACTAATTTTAAGTGATGAAATAGATGTTTTTTCTAATTGTCTCACAACTTACAGGAAAAATCTGTTGCGTATCATTTCCCAATTAAATATAAATTAATCATAAGTAATTAATCAAATGTAATCAAGTCTTAGTTATATTATTTTTATTTTTGTTGTTAATGCACTGTCGATTGTACCTATAATTGAGGTGACATCTGCCATGAACTTTTGTCAATTGTTCAATGTTTTGTATCGATGATCACTTTGTTGGTGCAACTTAATAAATAAATAAACTGCTATTTCAGCTCGAGGGAGACAAGGAGCATTGGTTTGATTGTGAATCTGATGTCATTACTCACATCAAAGTAACAATATCTCCGGACGGCGGGATCAGCAGACTACGAGCATTTGGTTACATTTCTCCATTCTAAACGTAATCAAATACAATTTATTAATGTATGATGTTTATTATTGTTGTCAAACATGCTTTTTTATTTCAGTAATAAGCTACGTGATGATATTCTGTCCAATCATTCAACTCTTGACATAATATGACATGTTATTTTCCTAGTTAGTTAGATTAGGAATTATTCTTAGGTAACTACCTAGTTCTACCGTACTAACGTATCGCCAATTTATGCTGTTAGACAAAAAGACATTAAAGCTTTTAATAAGCGCTTGACGTACCGTGCTTTTGTCTGTACTTGGAAGATGTTTTGAATTCTGCGCAAACCTGCCTATTTCTGCCGTGAAGCAGTAATGCGTTTCGGTTTGAAGGATGCGGCACCCGTTGTAACTATACTGAGACCTTAGAACTTATCTCAAGGTGTGTGGCGCATTTACGTTGTAGATGTGTATGGGTTCCAGTAACCACTTAACACCAGGTGGGCTGTGAGCGCGTCCGGCCATCGAAGCAATAAAAAAACACTTTAAAGATATCTAAATCAGAAAAATGAATTGTTATTTATTATACGGCTAATCATAGCTTTTTTGCCATCATATAATATTATATTATATTGGATGTATTTATGGCGATGTCATAATATAAGGCCATAATAAGAGCATGTGCCTATAGCGATGTTCATTGAGGCCAACGGATAGCTTGTGTCGCACCCTCGTCAACCAGAACGTTAAATTTCCACTAAATTATCCCTATTAACCTGGAATTTAAATGTTAAAGTTAGTTCCTAGAAATTGGATGCATGTGTACCATTTACAATTATTTGTTTAGAGTGTGTAAATAATTACACACTTCCTATAATAATATAGGAATTGATAAATTATGCTAAGTTTGAATGATTAACTAAAATATTTATCTGATTAAAACACACTTCATAATATTATTGTACCCTAATGGTTAGTTCGGGAGAATATTTTTTTATGATTGAAGTATTAGTGGTGTCGCTGATGACTTTCCAGTTTCACCAGGATAGGTTGGCGAGCAAAGGCTCAGCCAGGAGGAGTGGGATTTGCTAACATCTTCCCGAGCGCCTCCGAAGGAGACCTAACAACTCAAGAGCAATTGCTTCGCGAATAAATCTACTACCGGATCGGAATCGCGACCCACTGAGAAGATCCGGCGAGAAACTCAGTGGGCTGATGCATGGATTAGGTTGCACGACGAGCCCCTTGCCGATTTCGACGAGTATGGTTACCGGGGTCCCTATGCCGGCTCCTAGTGCTAGAACTGAGGGTGTCTAATACAAGGGCTATTTGATGTAATGGATCCGTAAGGACGTGTCTAGGGCGTTGACGGTGACTGGCTCCTGCGTGATCAGGATACGGGGAGTAGTCAGCAGTTACAAGGGAGAAACTCTGTTATTGGAGCTTTTATATGAAGGTAAGAAATTAGGCAATTAGAAAGTGAGTCAGCCCCAAATATTATTATCATACTCGACAATAAAGATAGACAGGATTGTTTGGAATAACTATTCTCTACCATAAGTATGTATCATTGCTCCATCTACAGAGGATTGTGACTTTTATGCTACAAAAGCTTAATATTTACTGAATAGCTCTAATCTTGATTCTCACATGGTCCCACAAGTAAGATGCCTGTATTCACATTATGCGATTTGACTATGCCGGTGCTTCAATCTCGCAGACATGTATCAAGCATCATAAGGAACCAAACTCGGAAGAACCAAACCAAACCAATAGGACCTTAGTATCAGTAACGTCATTGTCATGAACAACTTCTATAATGAAGGAATAGCCCCATGTAATTATTGTATTAGACTTTTTTCACACAAATATACTTACACGTTCATATATCGATATACAAATATGTGTATTTATGTTAATAGCCACAATCGCGGTCCGACATCTATGACGTCACTACGAACAATAATTAGTACGAATACATTCTCGCCGTAATAATACGTGGCTTAAAATGTAGTATAAACACAGTGTGTATTGCAATCGCGGCAACGATGCCAAACAGAGTACCAGGGAGTCATAAAACGGTAGAGATTTCCGTGATTTCCGCATGGAGGCTATCTTGCAGAGCTTTGATATTGGGCTAACCGGCGCTCCATTGGGCGCCGTGCCAGGCCGTGCCTGCATCGAAGGGGGCTTACTCACACCGTTATATTTGTTCATACTATTATTTTGTAAGCTTACTTTTTTTTTTATGATTGAAAGTTTACTGGTGGCCCGAAGGCCTTTCCAGTTTCACCAGGACAGGTGGGCGAGCAAAGGCTCAGCCAAGAGGGGTGGGATTTGCTAACAACTGCCCGAGCGCCTCCGAAGGAGACCTAACAACTCAAGAGCAATTTTTTCGCGAATGAATCTACTACCGGATCGGAATCGCGACCCGTTGAGAAGATCCGGCGAGAAACTCAGCGGGCTGATGCATGGGTTAGGTTGCACGTCGACCTCTTTGTCGAGTTCGACGAGTACGGTTACCGGGGTCCCTAAGCCTGCCCCTAGTATTAGAGCTGAAGGCATCTAATGCAAAGGTTATTGGATCTGATGGANCCCCGGGTCTTGAAAACACTCGCCTTGCGGCGAGGCCCCAACTTCTCGGACCTGAGCGGTTCTATTGAACACAGGTGGCAATGCGGCGCGATTACTACAGGACAAAGAAAAAGCACAACAAAACAGAAATTACAAAAAGAAACAAAACAAATAAATACTTGCAGGAAAACACTTTGTCGGCAAATGTTCCACGAACACAAAAATAATTAAAACAAAACAAATAAAAGCTTCCAGGAAACACACTTGGTCGGCAGATGTATCACGAACACAGGCCGCGCGAACAATGGCCGGGCTAACAAAAGCCGGGCGAACAAAGACCGGGCGATCGAGTGGACGATGAGCACGTCCGCACATGACGGGTGCCTCTATCGGAATGAGTAAGCTTACTCTGATGTTACGAAAATAGTTTCAACGAATTCCCCCCCATTTCACTATTGCGGTTTCTTAGTTATCGCAGGCACGCATATTCGGTGGCAGCGGCTGGGTTCTTGCTGAATTGCTGAAGTCCATGGGCGACGGTAACCACTCACCATCAGGTGGGCCGTATGCTCGTCTACGTTGCGTTGCGTCTACAAGGGCAATAAAAAAAGGCAGACGTGTTAAGTATCCTTCTTGTTCGTTGACTCTTGACAGAGCGGTCGTGAACATCATGTGGTATTGTTGACGGCAGACATAACACACCTTACGACTGCTGGTCGTATCGTAACATACCGTTATCGTTATATAGATATAAACAGTACCTAACCATTGTAATCATGTTGCAAAACCTAACCCTTGTTATCTTCAATAGGAGCATAAGCGCGCTGTACACTTAGTGGCATTTGCCTATCGGATAATCGCCACTGGATTGGACCCTGGAAATATCAGAAGCTCGACCCACGTAAAATACCCCAGGTTCTGATTTCCGAAACTTGGTTACACTACGGTCTGAAATTATCACGAAAATTTATCTTTTACTGCGTCAGTTAATGTAATTCAAACGTTTTGATGATAAAGAGACTTTCATTGAGGAATGTTAGTAAAGCTGTGAAACGATTGTATTACCTTAACTTAGTAGACAATATTTAGAATGCAATTGTCATCGGTGCTATTTATATTGTTATCGATTGCGTCATTATATTGATAGTTATTACGAATTCCAGCCCGTCCCACTAGGACACCGTCGAATCCCTAGACATCCAGACTAACCACTTTTCCACCGCGATAGACAATGCATTCCAACAAGTAAATGATTTTAATATTAAAAGAACATTAATAAACAATTGAAACAACTGGGGTTTTTTCACTGCATCAAATTATTCTCCGAGCTTATGAATCTCTTAAGAGTTAGAGACGCGGCAATCCGAGCTTACGATCATTAACTCACCGAGTCAAAGTGGATTCGGATGCGACGTCTATAGCAATCGAAAACCTACAACCAAGGAAAGCTCCCAACTCCGACCGAACCCACAATCGTGTATCAAATTTTACCCGTCCAATTGATATATATGTTCTATTTTAAGTTAACTATAACGAACTACATCTTCCCCGCGATGCGGAAAGAAGCGGAGTTTATCCGCATGTGCAAGCCTGGGAAACCCAAAAGCGAATCACGAGGCACCGATCGATAAGCCATAGTCTCTTCCTAAGTATATGCAAATTTTATGAGCATTTCCTCCGACAGTACCTCTGGGAGATCCGTTACGTAAGTATCTGAAGACAGCGTCAGAATGCTTCTGCGAGAAAGCGGCGCGGGATAAAGACCCTCTTATGGGGTCCGCCTCGAACTATATTTCCGACCCAAGCGGTGGGGCAACCAAAGCTGCCGTTACCCTAAGGCGTCCAACCGGATCCTCCCGATCCACTCCCAGTGCTTTTAGGCACTCCAAGTACCTAGTCATTGTTCTCGTCAAACTCGTCCTAGAGTTCGACGTACAATCTAGGCCATCGACACAACCCAGTAATTTTCTCGTCGGATCTTTTCAGTGGATCTTGATTCTGATCCACTGGTAGATTCGATAAAGGAAACCCCGTGAGCTTACCTTCCAAACTGTGCGTAACTGGCATGACCCCTTAAGGTACGAGCGCTTAGATAGAAAAAAAAAAAGATAACTACTCATCATCCGGTGGACCACATGATGTGATTTTATTGAAATTAGATACCAGTACGACGTTCACATCATCGGCAAAGTTTATTGAATCTTCTACGGTGACAAAATTTCGTCCAATTTGAATTTCTAATAACTACGAGACTTATATTGAGTAATCAATGATAAAATTCACAATGGATACTGATGATGAACTTCTTTGTAGCAGCCTAAATATTTTCTCTATGGCAGCTTTATACTCGTAGTTCTAGAATGATCATATTTGCATCATAATAATAGAATGAACTTTGTTTAAAGCTTTTCATTATAAGTGTAGCTTGGAAACGCGTTTTGTTCAGATATTGATTTAGATTTCACAGCAAAGTTCGATCTAGCATGCACTATTAGAATTTAAAGTGGCATATATAAAATTGAAGACGAATCTTCGTGACTCGTAAAATATTCTCGAACTTGAATAAGAGGCATTTATTTAGACACACCAACAGCGATACACACAAAACATTCAAGCTTAAAATTAACATGTATAAAATTAAGTTGTACGGTTTGCACATACCTAACCAATACGTGGACACGCCGTGCGTCGTCATTGTGGTGTCAGGTTATTTTATTATATTCTTAGAGCAGTGCACTTAGCAACACGCACTCGTTAAGACGTCACCATCTGTGCTTAACCAATATAATAAAGGTGCTCAAACAACATACTTACTATTTTGGAACTATAAAAACTCCCCCTTGAACCCCAACATAAGTACTGGTATGTAAGCCAGTTACATGCATGTACAGCAATACAAACAGCGGAAGAATAGGTTAAATTTAAATGTTAACAGTACGACATAAAAACAAATTCAAAAGAACATGAAAACAAGAGTTAACTATTTGACATTCTCTCATCAATTATAAAAAAAGGAACTTGGATACTAGTTTGTTTTTGAGACCAGGACACGTGTCGTTAACACTTGACGTGTTGGACGTAATTAATTCAGTGAGCTTCAAAATAATCGAGCGAAAGTTACGATCATTCTTTGTTTTAGTTTCTAATTCGACCCTGATTTCTATCCCTGTGATCAATAAACAAATATTCATTAATGAGAGGGAAAAGGGTCTTGCCTTGAATAAATCAGTCGGCTTGAGTGCTAAAGTTAATTTTCGGAATAGGGAAATGAAGGTACACTATGAAGAGAGATGGTGTAATTTATATCTTTATATGAATTTATCTGGTTTCAAGCTTTTGATATGGAAAAGTATATTTATATTGATTTAAATAGTTGCCGGGACTCGTTGATTTGTATAGTGATAGCATTAAATTGATACACTAGCCATGAACTTGCATTGAAAGACTAAGGATAAGACTACTAGTGTGCTAGGCAAGACGAATATGCTGAGTGCAAATTACGCAGATCAGCAAGAATTACTGTAAGAAAATGCGTACGTAAGCGTAAATACGTTTTCGTAATCGTGTGACCAAAATAAAAATGGATAACTTTTTAAATAGTATCGACAGTAGGACGTAAGTGGCAATGTAACAAATACCATCTCACGCAGTTCCTAGTACCGTGAACGAGTATGTTCATCACGCTTAGCAAATAAAAAAACCGAATTATGAAAATAAATACTGGAAATAGATTTTAACCCACTTTTACATTAATTGATTGATTGGAAAGTGCGCAAGCATGTGATTAAATACCATTTATATTATGGTATCACAGAGCTTGTGTACGACGAAGTCACGAGTCAGTGAGTCACGTTGCAGAGCTAAGCATCCGAATAGATTAAGTTAGATCTCAATTCAACTTCGAAAGAACAAAATATGCGATAAAATCACGAGTCCTGAGTCGGAAGGTTTTTTATTTGTTTTATAGATTAGATAGGTGGACGAGCTTGTGCCTCACCAGGTGTTAAGTGGTAGCCGGAATTCCAAAGACGAAAATGTTGACACCCACCAGGAGTCTATGAGTTCTAAGCTCAATTTTACAGTACAAAGGTTGTCCCAATAATTACGCAAATTATATTTTTTCCGGGTTTTATTTTTATTAGACGATGTTATTGCTTCATTGTGGAAGTCATTTGTAAACATTTGTTAAGTATGTCTTCACAACACGACACGACGATTCGCGTTAAATAAAATTAGATGATGACCGATAGTTTTTTTTTTGATAACGCCATCTTGTTGTGTCTTTAAAGCGGTTAGTTACCCTCAATTAAGAAAAATAGTATTATTATTCGCCAATAGATGTCGGGAAGAGTTGATTATTGAAAACACGAATAAAACAACATTTTCTGAAAATAAACCGTAGCTAGATCGATTTATCCCCTCCGAAATCCCCTGTATACTAAATTTTATGAAAATTTTACTAGAATTGCTCGTTTAAAGGTATAACATAAAAAAGAAGTCTGTTGACAGCAATGTAGGTCAATTTTGTTAAACGGAGTAGTTCCGTCTGATCTAATGATGAAAATGCAAGACTAATGGAATGCTATGCGATGCTCTGGAATAATCGCAAGTAAATTCGTTTTTGTTTTACTCGGTTTTATCACAGAACTTTAACTCGTTAACCTAGAGATGTGCTTGTTGGGCCGGCACGTGATCGGAAACTGTCAAAACAAACTTCAAACGAGATCCAATTAGCGCAGAGTTATTTATGCTTCGAGAAGATAGGAGATAATAGCTAGCAAAACCCTGGATTTTTTTAATTGTAATTAACGTTAACAAGCTCAGGAAAGTTCATAGCAGACTAAACAATTGTTATATTGTTAATGACAGATTAATGAATGCCATCTCGATCACTAGATAGCTATCAGTTATAATTGGCACCCACTTCTGGATTGAATTTTGAGATAAACGAATGATTAGAAGTACATTGGACTTCTTACCTATTAGACCACGGCTGCTTCAAGAAGACGACATACGAAATACTAATACGTAATATCATTGATGTATTTATATATCAATGCGTAATACGTAAGCGTTTTTTTTTTCAACTTTCTAAGTTCTAAAGACATTACTACTAATGCTATCAATTAACATAAGCTTTTTTTTTTTTTTGCTTAGATGGATGGACTAGCTCACAGCCCACCTGGTGTTAAGTGGTTACTGGAGCCCATAGACATCTACAACGTAAATGTGCCACCCACCTCGTAGGTTCTAAGGTCGTTCTCACTAGAACTTATTTGTTGGTTTAATGACTAGTATACTACGCTGCTCGGGTTTGATTCCTAGTCGAAGTCGGGGACTTATTGAATGATATTTGACAGTCGTGTTGCAGGTCTTTAGTATGTGTTTACGGTACACACAGATGAAAGTCCTAGCTTGGCTCGTTGTATATGGAATCGATACTGAATTTTTCCTAAAAATATTTGTTTTCAAATTCGTTAAATGCTTGCGTACATGTCGCTGGGGACCACGCGCGCAATTACCGACGTACTGTGACGCCGGAATGGCTGAGCGCGGACCTTCCGACCCTTTTTTTTCATCCCGCTGTTTATATTTCGATTAGTGACAGGTGCATGAAAGGGTTGCGTTGATGATCAAATAAAATTTCAAACGATTTTATTACATTAAATGAAAAAAAATATTTCATGAATTTTTCAATGTAAATGTTTTCATTATTGGCCCTTTTCATTGCTAGTTTTAGCAGATGAGCATACGGCCTGCTAAGAGATGCGTAGTTACCATTGCTCGTGGATATTGATAATAACAATGCCACAAATAAGATTTTCCCTTTCTGTAGTTGTTTATTTTTGGTTAGGTAGACATCGGAGAGTACGCCGACCTAGAGAACTGATGGTCATAACGCCAGAGTCCGTTAGCCCACTTGTTTTCTTCATATTCTCTCGAAGGGGCAGCAAAGTGCACTAGTGATTTTCAATGGGTTCAAGTCCTATTCAACCTCTCAGCCACAACACGTGGAATGCTAAACCAGAAATATAACCACCCGACCCGAAAAAAACTATTTCAATTATATTAGTGTAACAAGCCCGATACATGATTGTTTCACGGCAGATGTAGAGATATTATTGGCACTCAGAGACTCAGATACGCCCCTATAACCCAAAACTACTTAATATAATTTTGTCGAACGTGTTTTTTCGATTGATCTCTTTATTGTTAAGGAATGTGGACGAGCTCACGGACCACCTCGTGTTAAATGGTTGCTGGAACACATATATGTCAATTACCACCACCCACCTCGAGTCGATTTGACTTGATTTGATTTGATTATGTGTCAGTTCTATAGTACAACAGTTTCCTCAATCTTCAAACCCAAACGAATTACTGCTTCACGGGAAACCGGTGGAGTGGTGGTATCTACCCATGTCGGCTCACAAAACCCGTGAGCCCCACCTACCTGCCAGCCAACTAATATATTAATAACTACGCAAATTATTTAGAGGTAGGACCTCTTGTGAGTCCGCGCGGGTAAGTACCACCACCCTGCCTATTTCTGCCGTGAAGCAGTAATGCGTTTGGGTTTGAAGGGTGCGGCAGCCGTTGTAACTATACTTGAGACCTTAGAACTTATATCTCTATGTGGGTGGCGCATTTACGTTGCAGATTTCTATGGGCTCCAGTAACCACTTAACACTAGGTGGGCTGTGAGCTCGTCCAGCCATGTAAGCAATAAAAAATAAAAATAAAAACATAGAATTGGTTTCAAATTAAATATGAAAATAAATTAATTTATTACGAAAAAGATGTATCAACAAAACCTTACTGCGCCGACCTTCAGTAGTTTTCACTGAATAATGAATGTCACAAATATACATATTATAGTAGGCTTCGTGATTTCATTCGTTCACGCGACAATCGGCTTTTGATATTATCGGATATTATTAAGTTACTAAACAACACACAAAAAGAATAACTCCAAATCGGTCCGGGCCACACGACCCTTTCTCAATAGCGTAGGACATTTCTACTCTCTGGTCCGACTCAATAGGTCTAAATATTACATTTATACTGTAACTTGTAAATTTTTATGATAAACAAAATGCGAGGTAGTTTAATAACCTAAAAGTACATATTATTATCCGCAACACGCTTCGTCAGATTGTAGAAACAGATTTATCAGCAATATTTTTTTACTGGTGGTTGGAACTCTTGTGAGTCCGCGCGGGACTCCACCACCACCTTGCATATTTCTACCGTGAAGCAGTAATGCGTTTCGGTTTGAAGGGTGGGGCAGCCGTTGTAACTATACTTGAGACCTTAGAACTTATATCTCAAGGTGGGTGGCGCATTTACGTTGTGGATGTCTATGGGCTCCAGTAACCACTAACACCAAGTGGGCTGTGAGCTCGTCCCCCCATATAAGCAATAAAAAAAAATGCTTCGTCAAAAAGGACAATACTTACTTTCAGCCACAAGCGTCGTCATAGGTCTTAATTAAATGTCACAGTTGTCATTTTATGAAAATGGACCATCATGTTTTAACATCTTACAGGTTTTTCATCTACTGTTAACGTTCATTAAATTTTATGGTCTAGTTCATTAAAGGTACGAGAGTAAAAATGTTCGCATAAAAAATTTGAGTACTGTATGAAATGTATGGTAAATTACCACAATACCAACATAAATGCGGTATGCAGCGGCTTGGCTCTACCCCTGGTATTGCCGATGTCTATGAGCGACGGTAACCACTCACCATCAGGTGGGCCGTGTGTGCGTCTGCCTGAACGGGCAATAAAAAAAGAAAAAATGTGTTAATCAATCGAAAAAAATCAAATGAATCTATTATTTATAATACTATTGATGGATGAATGAGTTCTCTGGGTTGGGATGGGCTTCCTCACATTGAGTTATTGTCAGAGCTCAATGCCACGTGAATCCCTTGTGAATCCTATACTGGTGGTAGGACCTTTTGTGAGTCCGCACGGGTAGGTGCCACCACCCTGCCTATTTTTGCCGTGAACTTAGAACTTATATCTCAAGGTGGGTGGCACATTTACGTTGTAGATGTCTATGGGCTCCAGCAATCACTTAACACCAGGTGGGCTGTGAGCTCTTCCACCCATCAAAGAAATAAAAAAAGATCCCGTCAGCACTTTGAGAGATGAGAAAGACTTGTAAAAGTAAAAGCAGTTAGTAGACTGATTCTCGCTGATTTTCAATGGGTTTATAAAGTACAACCTCCAGAGACTCCTCCCGAGAACCGCTTTAAGGAAGCACGACGCCTCAACTGCTGCTGTAGTACTCACGTCTGCTCGTGACCAGTCTCCGCACAACTAGGATGGAACATATTATTAAAAAAAAAAACAGCAGAGTTCGTTATGAAACGTAAATTAAATTATTTTGGGCTTGAATTTGATTTGAATTTCAAGTAATATTTTATTCCTAAGTAGACCAGATGTCGGCGTTCGTGTCTCGCTTATCTACTTTAATAAAAATGTCAGGTACATTCAATGTCAAGTATCATATTCACGAGTGTTCTCGGTGCTCACTAAAAGTGTAAGATCTAATATCGTGATAACAGCCTAGGATGATCAAGCTCGAAGTAAATAAAGTCTGTTTGCATTGAATATATCTATTCACGAAGTCTTACTACAATATGACAGAGGTTCAATAATAAAGTCGTTTGCGCGGTCGGTAAGCTCTTGTGTAATATACAATAACAACGGTTGTAAACAGCAAACAGCCATTTAACTGCCATTTTGTACCCGTATCATTTAATTAAGAACAGTACCCAACTCTCGGGGAACAAAGATTTAAACTTTGGCAACTTGTGCTGAGGTGTGAGATGGCGCTTAAATTTAGCCTCGAACAACGTGGAATTGCTGATTAGGTTTCGAATGAATTAGTAAATAAATAGGACGCTCGCGACCCGCCTGGACCGACACCGCCGTCTTACCTATTTTTGCAGTAATTAATCCCAGTTTAGATCTAGCCGCAAAGTCGGTACACCTAGGCAGTTTCATTCATATCTCTTATTAAGTTCATAAATGTGTTATTTTATTGACGTCTAAAAAATAATATAGGAAATAAACAAGATTCAGTTAGTGTGAGTGGAATTTGTAACAATTAGTTCAACATATGGCAAGTATTTTACAATTTCGGCAAGTTAATTTATTCAATTTGGTTATGCTACAACTACTTCGAATGCTATTTCCTATCCCGTGCATATCCTAAAATGGTAACTAATGTATTCATCGGAGATTGGACAGCAGCGTTCTCTAAAACGACAAAGAATAAAAATTTAACAATTTCCTTGTTACCACCACACAGGATATTTAATAAACCACCTACTTCAACTTCCTTTTTGAACTACATTTAAATTTAAATGACTACTCCCCGAATCCTGATCACGCAGGAGCCAGTCACCGTCGATGCCCTAGACACGTCCTTACGGATCCATCAGATCCAATAACCTTTGCATTAGATGCCTTCAGCTCTAACACTAGGTGCAGGCTTAGGGACCCCGGTAACCGTACTCGTCGAACTCGACAAAGAGTTCGCCGTGCAACCTAACCCATGAATCAGCTCGCTGAGTTTCTCGCCGGATCTTCTCAGCGGGTCGCGATTCCGATCCGGTAGTAGATTCATTCGCGAAGCAGCTGCTCTTGAGCTGTTAGGTCTCCTTCGGAGGCGCTCGGGTAGCTGTTNGACCCCGGTAACCGTACTCGTCGAACTCGACAAAGAGTTCGCCGTGCAACCTAACCCATGAATCAGCTCGCTGAGTTTCTCGCCGGATCTTCTCAGCGGGTCGCGATTCCGATCCGGTAGTAGATTCATTCGCGAAGCAGCTGCTCTTGAGCTGTTAGGTCTCCTTCGGAGGCGCTCGGGTAGCTGTTAGCAAATCCCACCCCTCCTGTCTGAGGCTTTGCTCGCCCACCTGTCCTGGTGAAACTGGAAAGGCCTCCGGGCCACCATTAAATATTCAATCATAAAAAAAAAGGTTCGGACTCATTTGAGAAATCGAACAGTGCAGTCGAGACTATAAGCTTAGAGTAATTAAATAGACTATTTAAACCGACGAAGACCGTAAAAACTACCCAACGTTTTTTATGACTGCGATCGTGCAACACTACGTGATTTTAGCATTGTAGCTAATGGCTTCGTATCGACTTTCCTGTTTTGCATAAATTTGCATGAAAAGCTCGAAGTTACTTTCAAAAGCAGACGAACACTCGCTCTGTATTTCAAACTTCCAAGATGCATTGTCGGATAAATGAAAAGGTGTTTAGATTAAAGTTAATCTGATGTTTTCTAGCTAATTGTTATGCACTAAAAAGCAATTTAATAATTGATATTGGCCGACTTGCTTTAAGTGTAACAACT
Source organism: Bombyx mandarina (assembly GCF_003987935.1). Next base: position 5,567,143 of record NW_021011484.1, read on the forward strand.
GTATAACCGTGCCAACGAAAGTTTCAAGAATTGTAAGTATTGCAACAAATTCCCGTCGGGCCCACATAGAATAAAGATCTTCGACAATACTAGATAAGCATCTTGTTTTAGTGGAATATGGAAACACATTTAGTCTAATCGTTAAGCTAATCACTGGCAATTTATTTATTTAATTGATAACAATAAACATAACAATAAAAGAAAATTAAATTCTTAACAACTAAAAAGCACTCTACATAGAGAACACTCGTTAAGAAAATTCCGAACAATAATAAGGCCCGGGGGCTTTAAAAGTATTCAGTGGACATTCAAGAGTCCCGATACAAAACTTTCAGACTCATTAACAATTTCATATTTAATTTGATTGTGTCGGGATGACAAAAACAGTTTATAAAATTGTTTGTGTGATCAACAGCAAGTTATTTTTTTTCTGATCTTTTCTAATTGTGTTTTCTAAAGAAAATGGTTTAAAGAAAGGTTGTCCAGAAGCGGGTCCCAGCTCATATTACAACAGATTGGAGAACAGTTTTTTTTATTGCTTATATGGGTGGACGAACTCACAGCCCATCTGGTGTTAAGTGGTTACTGGAGCCCATAGATATCTACGACGTAAATGCGCCACCCACCTTGAGATATACGTTCTAAGGTCTCATTATAGTTACAACGGCTGCCCCGCCCTTTAAACCGAAACGCATTACTACTTCACGGCAGAAATGGCAGGGTGGTGGTACCTACCCGTGAGGACTCGCAAGAGCTCCTGCCACCAGTAATATGATGTGTAGACTTTTGCTTCCAAGAATTGTCGTTATTTCTTGTCTGGATATACCTAGTCAATAAGTCATTAGAAACAATGATAACATTTTAGATACCATATTTCTAATAACATAACAACTAAATAAAGTGATTAGAAACGTCGAGAATATAAAACTTCATAATTTAATGTGAATATTAGTAAGATAACTGATGAGTAAGTTCGTTTGTATGTACATATTTCCACAAATAAAAGGCCTACGGAATTAGAGAGTCTGTTATTGTCATGATATTATTCTCATTGTCCATCATAACCGTATTTGTAAGGGCTCGGCCTATTATACCCTTTTCCCGTACAATTCAACATTAAAATTTCGTTTCAAAAGCTCCCTATTCAAGTATTTCTCTGGAAAAATATATCGTTTCAGAATTAGAATCGGGTTGAGTTTTGTTGTTCAATGGAAATAGGGTTGTATGAATTTCTAGTTTTCCATAACAACATTGAGAATTATTGTCAACTTATTTATTAATTTTTTATTTAATATATTTTGTACACACAGACAGATACAGAGTACAAGGGCACTACTTATTATGAAATAAGTAGTGCCCTTGTACTCTGTATCCTTACTGTCGTGTTAAGATACTGATAAGAGGATAAGAGTATGTAAGATAAGAGTATTGAATAAGAGATTTTAACATGAGTTGAAATTTTATTGAAATATTATTGAACTTCTTAGTATGCATATTGAAGGTAGGTAGCGGCTTGGTTGTGCTCCTCATATTGATATTATCTGCTTACCATTAAGTAGTCTTGTAATGGTAATGAAAAAAAATTAATATCCTGTGGAGGACGGGCGAAATTATATGAGCGAGATTGTTTTTTTTTTAAAAAGAAGTACTAAGTATATTAGTGAAATCTCCAACGGTAACAATTTTTTTAGTACACAAATAAATGTAATATTTAAAGTTCAAAACCTGAATGAGCATCTTATTCCCACGAAGTGCGCAGTTTGATTGTTACAACATTGTATTGATAATCTTTATGTATACAAAGATACGTAAACAATTTAAGCTTCGGGGGACTAAGTGATAAGAATAGAATAAAATTAAATATTATAATAATTACACATGGCATATTATTGTTTGAAAGAAAATTTATCAATATATTTTCTGTTTGAGTAATCCTTTCAATGATCTATCTAAAAAAAATATGAAGTACGAAAGATGGATACATTCATTAGAAGATACTACATATTTCGCTTGAAGTTCGTTGCGATAGTTATTCCCTTATATCCGCTAGATTTTAGAATTTGAACAGCCCAACATCTCCTAAGCTTGTAGTCTACAATAAACTAGGAAAAACTAATTTACTGGCGGTAAAGCGTCGTGTAAGTCCGCTCGGGTTGGTATCACTACCTACTACTCAGGTAGGCAGCGGCTTGGCTCTGCCCCTGGCATTGCTGAAGTCCATGGGCGACGGTAACCACTCACCATCAGGTGGGCCGTATGCTCGTCTGCCTACAAGGGCAATAAAAAAAAAAAATACTCTATTTGCTAACAGTAGCTCGTTCCGGTTCGAGGCGTGTGACATTTGGTATTCTACTTGGTGATCTTTTACTGGTGGTAGGACTTCTTGAGAGTTCGCGCGGGTAGGTACCACCACCCTGCTTATTTCTGCCGAGAAGCAGTAATGCGTTTCGGTTTGAAGGGTGCGGCAGCAGTTGTAACTATACTTGAGACCTTAGAACTTATATCTCAAGGTGGGTGTCGCCTTTACGTTGTAGATGTCTATGGGCTCCAGTAACCACCTAACACCAGGTGGGCTGTAAGCTCGTCCATCCATCTAAGCAATAAATAAATAAAGAAGAATATCTGTATGGGTTCCGGAAACCACTTAACAATAGATGAACCGCGGACTCGTACACCAGTCGATCGTAATAAAAATATTGTTAGGGCGTGTCGTAGATACAGGTTGTTTTTATTTCTTGTTACGAAATGTCTAATAGATAAATGCAATTCAGGTATAAAAAGCCCTCAGTCACAGGAGGATATTTAGAAACAGTATAGTATTTACAGCCGCCGACATTTCCTTAATTTGAGAGGAGCAGCGAAGTCTTCGGCGCGTCTTCAAAAACAAGATTTTATAAATAAAACACGAAAGGTAAATTCAGTTTTTATTTTTAAACTTTTCGCACATTCAATCAACTCAATACGTTCTTTGTAAGCATTAGACACATCGACGATTTCCAACTGATCATTACTGAAACCAATAGTTTCAGTTGTAAGCTGCGTGAACCCGAAGTGGCTTTTCAAAATTGACCAATCTAAGTAAAGATTACTGGGAAAAATGTTTAGCACTTTTAGGTTTAAATTCCAAATGGTCAATAGCTTAATAACAAACATGTTATTATACTGCTCAACGTGGATATCTAAGAAGACCATCGGCGTACAGGTATCACTCATCTTGCTTATTTACAGACGATAAAATGCAACTGTAGAAGAAGTTGCTAGGGAAGATTACATCTCCAGTGATATCTAATATCCAACAGCGAAGTAAGAGGTACCGTTAGCGCATCTTGTGAGCCCACACGGGTAGGTGACAGCATTCTGCCTATTTTTGCTGTGAAGCAGTAATGCGTTCCAGTTTAAAGAGTGGGGCAGCTGTTATACTACAGAACTGAGCGCTCATGACTCAAGGTGGGTGGCGGTATTTAATTTGTTGATGTCTATGGGCTCCGGGAGTCATTTGACACAAGTTAGGCCGTGAGCTTCTTTACTCAGTTAAACGACAAAAAAATTGCGGTGTTGATTTCAAAATAGTTCGCTGACGAAATGAATTAACTTGTCGATCATTTTATAACAATTTTATTGTACAATATTAAGGTTTCTTGCGCAAGCTTAAGTAGCTCTACCAAATATGAACTTTAATGAACATATTAGTGCATATTTCCAAATATACACTGAAGTAAAGTGAATATACATTGGTCCCAGGGTTGAACCAGCGACCTTATAGTAGAAAGGTGTGTTCGAAATTATCTAATTACATCCAACGAGATTTTCCAAGAACTTACCATCTTTGCAGCTATTTTGAAAACGGACACGACATAGAGATAACGAAATATTGCGGACAGAAGTTCATGTTGAGCTTTGATTGGGAAAATCACTTACAAAAACGTAGTAACTGCGACGTAAGTACTTTCAGAAAACACAAATGAGTTACTATCTTATGACCCGACTATGTGAAATGTTTTGTTAATTTTGCAATGTGTTCATAATAAACATTTTGAGCCGTTTGGTTTGAAACCATTTAAGGAATTGAGTCAAATGTGGCGGTCAATTAAAAAGCCGTTACTCAAAAATGTAACTAAAAGCATTTGATATACAAAATTTTCTATAACAAAAATTACATTACAATGCTCAGTAATTTTAACTATACATACACATTACTATAATATTATTTACACGATCGTAAATTACTTGGCTATAAACATTAGATCATGAGCTACTAATCAGTCACCGTTTTGTTACACTATTTTTTTCCAATATTAAAACTAGCATTTACACGAAAATAATCTAATAACATTTAAATAATTTATTTTAGTTTCTTTTATTTACATCATCGACGTCCGTACTTTGTGTGGATTACGATTTTAAAACGAGACTCCAGCGGCGAGAACGGTCAGTGCAATGGCGGCTTTGAGCGGGAAAGTTTCGATGGCGGCAGAATCTGCCGCCGTAGCCAGGGCACTGCTGGCAGAGTCTAGGCACTGCTGGTAGGCGGGAAGGTCGAGGCAGGTGATCGAGCAGTAATGCTGGTGAGCACACGCGCTGTCGCAGTTTTCTGACTCCTCAAATTTTACTTTGTACGCCCTCAGATACCTACGACCCAGAATTGTGGTTTTATAATTGTATTTCAATAATTTTTACTAAATTTTTGTTTTAAAGTATTATTTATTTTTTTACTGATTACTTTGGTAAATCTTGTTTGATTACTTTCATTACAAGAAATGTGTTTTATTTTAAATTTTTATTTCAGAGAATAAGCCGAAAATAATTTTGTTAGTAAGTATTACTTGTAGTCTATGTTAGTAACTTACAAACCCAACACATAACTATTTGACTATTTATTGCAATTTTTTTTTCCAAGTGCCCGCTGCAAAGGCTATTAAATTTGCAGTCCTTTGATCTTATTGTTATGTATTATAATTATTGCATTTCTTTCAATAACTAACTCACCTCTTAAGAATAGAATTATCGTGAGTGGTTCCCGTTCGTATCCTATCAGCAAGGTTATGTAGAGAAGTGGCTGTGATATCGTGGAGTCCGTAATACAGAGTCACGTTGTACTCTACGGTCCACTGAGCAGACTCTATGTTGCGGTTCGCTGTTTTCAGATCTAAGTAGTACTGGGTGTAATCTAATACCTATTTGGATGATTAATAAGTAACTTAAATTTTAATTATACTATTTCATATGTGTATATAATAACTACGAAATATTTTATTATGCATTTAAATTGTTTGTAAAATAATAAAGAGGGCTTATAGATGTTTTAAATTATATTTATGTTTGGTCAATTATTACAATGCGAGCCAAATCATTGTTAGTAACTATATTGTTGGTAGATGTATAATGAAATATTAAAAATAGATATGACTTCCAGTGGTGGTAGGACCTCTTGTGAGTCCGCGTGGGTAGGTACCACCACCCTGCCTATTTCTGCCATAAAGCAGTAATGCGTTTCGGTTTGAAGGGTAGGGCAGCCGTTGTAACTATACTTGAGCCCTTAGAACTTATATCTCAAGATGGGTAGCGCATTTACATTGTAGATGTCTATGGGCTCCAGTAACCACTTAACACCAGGTGGGCTGTGAGCTAGTCCACCCATCTAGGCAATAAAAAAAATAGTGGCGATGTCTCAATTTGGATACAAACGTCCCCAGCGATGGTCCTGCTGTTTCCAATAAATTATTACAAACCTTTCCATTGTGGGTGTCAAATTTATACAGCCTCAGGCCAGGGTTTGAGGCGTCACTAGGGTACCGATGAGGTGTTACCGATGGCGCCAGCAATGCCCAAGATACTGGACGCTCTACACAGAAAATATTCAATTGTAACTTATGAACTATCAACACATGGGATACTTTGTCATCTTATGGTGGTTTTGCAGTACTACGAGATTGTTCATATTATATTATAAACAGAGAAGTTCTGTTTCTAAATGTCCTGAAGAAGCATTCATTCATTCGTATTGGTATTGGACCCCGCACGGGTAGGTACTACCGTCCTGTCTGTTTGTGGAGTGAACATTTCATGGGTTTCACAATTTAATTATTTAATATCTGTGTAATTTCTCATCAGAGATAAAACTACTTGATGATACTACTATTGAAAACGATGATTTTATTAAAGTGAAATAAAAGAAAATATTTTTCAATAATTAGTTACTAGATCCGATATAGATACCAGAGGAGCATGATCTTGCAGGATAGTCTTCCAATAACTGGAGCTCTATCAAAGAATGACTATAACAGAAGCCTACCATTGTCATAGAAGATCCTGAAGGTGTCAGTGTGGAGGTGCCCGAAGAACTGTCCGGCAATCCGGCGAGCGTGTTGACGGACCATCCTGATGTATTTCTCCACGGCGCCGACCGCCATCTCGTGCCCATGGCGATATTCCGTCCCGGGCGCCGTGTGGCCTATGATGTATATCTGAACGGACAAGGAAAAAACAAAATAGACAGCGGATTTGGATTCCGTATTGTCGACTTCTGCCCTGGAGTTTTATTGGTCAGGCGATAAGTCAACGTAATATGCTATGTTTTTGCTTCCAGTGACTTATTAAATGGGAAAAAAGACAAATGGTTAGTCTGTTTACATGTTATCGACTTTTGTATTAATTTTCTGCTGCATTACAAACGACGTAAGCATTTATATCTCGAACGACGTTGGAATATTATTAGAATCAGAACAGGATAACATTATTATGTACTTATGTACAAACATTAAAGTCAAACGGACAACCTGAAGTGATTGAATAACGGCCTCAAAGATAGTTTTGGAAGACATTTTTACATTTACATGATGATTTTGAAATAACGTTCATAACGAAAATAGTGTGAAGCATTTTATAACACATCATCATCATCACCATCATCATCAACAGCCCACAGTCGTCCACTGCTGGACATAGGCCTCTTCCAATCCACACCACAATTAATAATTTATAACACAGCACAAGTGTATTTTTTTCCGATATGTAATTATTAAGTTATTGAAATAATATCTCAAACAATTTATCGAGATGCAAATTGAAAATTTTGAAATTAACGGTTCTTTTTCCATTGCGACTACACAACTTTAGCATAAGTAAGAGTTCCTTGACCTTTGGATTGGAACCTTTGGAAGATTCTTTGACCATTCAAGTACCTAGGTATCCCTAAACCAGTGAATCCATTATTCATTTCTAAAAAACGTATTGTATTTCCTCGATATACATTATGAAGCTCAAGAGATTCAATAAGATATTATAGTAAATAACTGAACATACAAATTGTTTTCAAATCCGACGGCTTTGGTTCCGTAACGAGTGGAAATAAATTGAATTTCTCGTGTTTGTATATTTTCGCTAAGGCAGACGCGTAGTTCCTCCACTAGACCGATGGAATTGTTGTTATGCCTTTTATGAATACTGCACTCCTGTTACAGCTGCCACACGAGGATTACGCTCTCAGTCTTCATTCTGAATCTTATGATGTTGACACAGCTAACAGCGTTTTATCGAATATAATAAAAGAAGGAGGTCAGTCCACAGCCAGTCGTGTTATTACTAATTGCATTGGCTCACACTGTTGTTGAGAAGTGGCTGAGGACCATAGACAATCCAATTTTAATGACGTCACTCACCATGACGCATTAACTCGTCTTCTTTCAAAATCAAACAACGGATCCCGTGTTCTCCTAAGACCAAATCATGACAATGCCATAATTCCGGACAAACTTATAACATCTTCTAACACTAAGATGTAGTTCAGTATAAAAATAGACCCAATAAATATTCTTAATAATATTCTTCTTAAATAAAAAAGAAGATCCTTCAATAAACAAAATAAACTTAAAACCAAGGACGACTGATTTAGCAAAAGACCGAGAAAGCTGCATCGCGCACTCATCCGAACAATAGCCGGGTCTTTGATTGCTTCATTAGTTGGTCAGAGACCCTAAGTACTGCACGAATCCGGGATCCATTTTCTATTTTCAGACACATACAGTATCTTTATTTAATATAGCAGTCGAGGTGTAGTGTAGGTAGTGCAAGGTAGAGGGGGAAGGGATCGACCGAAGAAGACATGGATGGAGTGTGTGAATGACGATATGAGAGAGAGAGGAGTGAGTGTTGAGCTAACGACTGATAGAAGAGAATGGAAGAGAAAACTCAGCTGTGCCGACCCCACCTAGTGGGATAAGGTGAAGAAAAAGAAGAAGCAATCAAGATGTAGTCGTATCTGATCCGGTCTCGCGTGTGTGTGTGTGTGTTCACGATACACTTTACACAGTCGTTCTATTGTTCATTAGGCTGTTGTATGTACAATCATTTTTATCCTCTTATCATCTTGAATATATTATTTTCGTCAGTTCCGCGAGTCGTTAACATAATTGAGTCTATTTTCATGGCCTTAAACGCTTTTAGTGTTTTCATTTTCTTATTTCAGGCGTTTCTAATACTGTACAGTTTTCGCGGTCACGGACTACTCGCCGACTAGGAGATGAGATTATAAGCGCGGTATTAAACCGTTATAGTGCTTTAAGCGTGCAAGAGATTTGCCCGCCACTATCCAGCGGCGAAATTTTCAAGCGTACCTACTGCGTACAAAAAATATTATTATTGTTGTACAAAAAGATTATTATTGTTACACGCTGGGGTTCAGGATAATTAAAATTCTACTGGAGTATAACTTAAAACTGTATTCAACACTTAGAACACTTAAAACACTTTAAAATTCTCAATTCGCTTCTTCCGCTTCGCTTCAAGTGATCCTTCGCTGTTTCGCTTCGAGTAGTTCTGATTACTGACTGACTGCGTGCCATTTCTGCAACGCTTTTATAGCCGATACCACATACCTAGAATTATCGAGAATATTCCACACATTTCTAGTATTGTGTTTTCGCTATATGACAATAGATGGCGTTGTACTTCTCGAGCATTCTAGGTGCTACTAGATCTTTTGATATTTGTTCGACTATTCAGAGATAGATGGCGTTACTCTTACCGGTGTAACATTAATTACATAGTATATCCCTTTGGTAGAATTAACGTGTTAAAATATATTTAATTTGATTTAGGATGTGTGGTGTAAGTATCAACTTTATCTAAAGACTATACTTACTTACATTATGTAACATTTTGAACCAACCACGTACTACTTACACGCCGCACTTCTATCAACTATGGCCCACACCAAAATAAACAAAATAATTTACGTAATATTGTATGTTGTTATAAAATAAATGTTTTTACGGCCGTGGTTCACGCGAAAGCTCCCAAAGCTCACGGCGTGACGTTGATTAATTTTAACGAGATAGATCGCTTTTACGGATGCTACAGAGTTACGAGATGTTTTCTGAAAGTATCGTGTTCTGTGTAACTTTATATAATATTATGTAGGTACTGTGCGTACTGTATGTTTCGGCTATGTATTCACCTTCTTTCATACCTCCCGAATTACTTTTTTGCACATTATGGGTGGACAACTGGATTTACTGGTGGTAGGCCCTCTTGTGAGTCTGCACGGGTAGGTACCACCACCCCACCTATTTCTGCCGTGAAGCAGTAATGCGTTTCGGCTTGAGGGGTGGGGCAGCCGTTGTAACTATACTGAGTTCTTAGAACTTACATCTCAAGGTAGGTGGCGCATTTACGTCGTAAATGTCTATGGGCTCCAGTAACCACTTAACACCAGGCGGGTTGTGAGCTCGTCCACAAATCTACGCTATAAAAAAAAGCTCACGGCTCATCTCATTTTAAGTGGTACTAGAAACCATTTATATTAAACGTAAATGAGTGACATTCAGGTGTGATGTCAGTGGCACCTTGAGATATGACGTCGAAGATTCAATCGCTTCGTATTACAATTGTCCCAGCCTTCAAACCGCAACGCACAATTATTCGAGCGGACTAACAATAGCATCAATAGTTACGAAAATGTATAAATTTTGTATTATTACATATTTCCCGAGGCTATTCTATGATATGAGCTCATGCTAAGTACGTATTTCGTTGGATTAGCGTGTCGACACGGCCAAAACATCGATACGAGTGCAACCGGCGTCTTATCCTTTACGCCACGACAATTTCAAGTCAACAAATTCCAATAACATCTCTATTCAACAATAAAATAGACTGTACACCCAAAAATACATCAAAATAAAAGCAATCCAATCGTGAAAGCAGCAAATTACTTCGCGTTCACAACCACAGTCGAATGATTAGATTAATGAGTTTCTAATCTTTAATTTATTACCGACGCAGTGGGCCGGAAGTCCGCCGCCGTGCCGGCCATGTAGTTATGACTCGGTCGAACCAAATATATGCTTGTTGTCAGTCCTTTAGCAGGGGTTTGTAAGTGCCGAGACTTTATTAAATGCACTTGATTTGTCTGTAGGTAGAGTGAGTTATCTGTTTTAGTTTAGTAATAATTTAAAAAAAAATGACGCTTAAGTCCAAATCTATACTAATATATCAATCTACAGTGGTTTTACGGATGTTCCGTTATAACTACTGAACTATGTATCCAATTGACTTAAAACTTGGTATCCATGTAGAAAATACATGTACTTAATGGATAGGCTATAATATTTATATGAGTTTTGGACTTCCAACACCACTTGCGGGGGCGTTAAAGATGAGAATCTTTGTGGGGGTGAGAAATAATAATGTTAATTTTAAATGCCCAGCGAAGCGGACGGGTACAGCTAGTATTTAATAAAAATAAAAATTCGCGTCGCAAATCCTTGGAACTTATAGCACACAGTATTTATAAAATAAGTTTGGATGTGATTTTTTTTTGTCAAAAGCTAGGAGGCTAAACTGTTAAGGAACAAGTCCTTAATGGAATGATAAACATCATCTGTCTACTATCCCATCTGATATTTTCGGTCCCTTACGGTTATTATAATAATCAAAATAACTACAAATTAACGTTTGAAAATGTAGGAGAGTCCGAGATTTTCTGATTGATATTCTATTTTGAGAACAAGACTTAAGCTAAGCTATTATTGAAGGGTGAAAAAAGTTTTGAAGGGTGGAAAAGCTGTTGTAGACTATGTACAGTATGTCAAGCCGAAAACTCTAGATAGTGTTCTGTTAGAATAATCAATTAGACAAAAAAAATGTTCCCAAGAAAATAGATTCGTTATAAAGAGGAATTAAACATAACGAACATACTATTATTTGCCAACCTTTGAATTAGGTTTTACTTAAGGTACTGTAATATGATTAGTCGTAAAAAATAAGGCTGACCAATAATCGAATGATGCGATATATGTATATCTTTTTTACTACATTTATTTATTGCTTAGAGGGGCGGACGAGCTTACGGTCCATTTGGTGTTAAGTCAATTTTAAGTTCAATCAATTCAATTTTGAGGGCGAAAATAGGATTTGATTTGTGATTATGTTTGTGCGAGTAACATAATGAGACTTCCACACATCCTGTTAGGGTAAGCTCGTTACGTTAATAAAACATTAAGTCCCTCCTGATTTTCAGTGTTTACTGAGCTCATAGACAACAGCAGCGTAAATTTCCAGTCATAGTTTTTTCAGTAATATGGCTGCGCCACCGGCTGCTGCTTCACGGCTGAAATATGCAGGCTAGTAGTACCTACTCTTACGGACACATAAGACGCCCGAGCATCAATCAGTACACCAGGAAGTAAACATATGAAATACTAGTTGGGCGAATGCGCACCCTGAATACGTTTTCTCCTCCAAATGGGCACCATCCCTGGGTTATCGCTTTCATTAAGCCCTTTTTGGCATGTGATCAAGAACTTTTATATTCCAGGTCGATGTTACGTAAGTAATAGCTGCAATCGCTTTTTATCTCACCAAGATGTATTTCCGCAAACCAAGTGTAATGTACGAAAGGGTATAATTGTAAAACGTAATTAATTTAAAAATTGTGAAAATTGTAAGAACCTCAACATCGTCGGTTTGCTTTTGGAAGTCTGAAGAAAGGAAGCAAACGCGGCGGCTTAACCGACTTCAAAGAACTAAAACAGTCACGTGATGTTAGCTGATTGAAATACACAAACACATAAGCACACCGGCGGTGCTGCTGGTCGCTCAGACGGCGGTGGAACATCAAACCACTTGTTCCGTCTTTGCAATAAAGGTGAAATCTATACATATAAATAAAATTGGAGTGTCTGTTTGAAATATTGAAATAGCCTCTTTTTACTACATGCATATGAATATATATACGGTACATACACCATAATAACATTTTTTATAATTTTTGTCTGTCTGTCTGTTTGTTCCGGCTAATCTCTGGAACGGCTGGGCCGATTTTGACAGGACTTTCACTGATAGTTAGCTGATGATATAACTTAGGCTACTTTTTTTAGACTAGCTTTGCCCCGCGGCTTCACCCGCGGTACGACAATAACCGCGGGTAACATCGCGGGATTCAGCTATGAATAATAAAATTTAATGTTTCCGAAGCGAAGCGAGGGCGGGTCGCTAGCTTAGTAATATTATCCGTAATAAGCTTGAAATTTATTTTGAGTTTTCGAATCTTAGGCATATCGCATCTGCATTGGTATCAATTAGTTTTACAACAACACTTTCCGGAAGTCAGCTTCATCATATGTACCCTTCTTTTCGAGTAGGTATGTTCATTTCTGAAGATCTTGCCTAGTTTGCAGACTGATCTCTGACCATTCGTTGCACATTTTTTCTCGACCTTCGGCAGTCTTTAATGCTTCAGGTATAGGCTGGTGTGTGATGCTATTATTTTTGACCAAAGAGTAGATTTAATGACCACGTGATCTTTACCCGTAACTTACTACCATATCAGTAATTACTGTATCAAATCATTGATATCACTTGCTAATCTACGCAGAGCATTATCCAGAGAGATACATAAAGACCAACAAAGACACGCACGGATATATGTATGTATATAGTGAATTGTTCATATCACACGGCTATAGTACTATCACTTAATTGGATTAAAATTATTAAATCATGTTTTAGCCTCATTTACTTCTCTTTTATAATCTATTTGTTTAAATTTTGGCGGTGTATTGGATTAGGTTAGGTTAGGAGATTTCATAAATAATTATTAAATTAAATTGAAATAAAATACTGTGGATTCTACGAAATTGGGATCCGGGAAAAGAGGTTTTGCCTATAACAGCATTGTTCTCTATTTACCATTTCGTTAGCCTTATCCGCCTTGTTGAACACGGAGCTGAGCCATTCCCACTGCAGACTTGACTCTGGGGTATTGTGCTCACGAATCCCGAACAAGTTCGTGTTCAGGATCACAAGCCTCAGCTTGTTCTGTTTCTGCTCAATCGTGTAGTACCCACCTGGAGACAAACATATTAACCTACTAAAATTTTTCAACATCAAGTTCTATTTAACATGTCACCATGAAAATAAAGTGAAAGCTACTTTACCATTAGCGAAGGTCTCTAAAGCTTCCAAAGGTAGCCATTGCATCCATAGAGTAGTGACAGTTTCGGATGGCTTGGGGTCCAAGTCCCCGAGAACTGGAAACACGAAGTGAGAACTGAAGGTCCTACTCAATAGGAACGTCATGTTACGGATAGCGTTCAGGCGGTCGTCTTCGCTTAGCGTGTAGTGGGAAGTGACTATGTCCCTGCAACAATGATTAAATAAAACACTCGTTTTACACACATTACATAGTTCCTACATTATATATTGTAGACCAAGTGTGTGCTCTGAGGAATTGTTCGAGATGATACCGGCATCTCGTTTTTACCATCGCACCGCCCGCCACCGGAGTAGAGTTCATCTATACTACCTGGAGCCACTGCGGTCATCCACAGTGCGTTTCCAGAGGTCTTTTTTGCCACGTACCATCCGGCTATGGAATGAGCTCCCCTCCACGGTGTTTCCCGAGCGCTATGACATGTCCTTCTTCAAACGAGGCTTGTGGAGAGTATTAAGCGGTAGGCAGCGGCTTGGCTCTGCCCCTGGCATTGCTGAAGTCCATGGGCGAAGGTAACCACTCACCATCAGGTGGGCCGTATGCTCGTCTGCCTACANAAAAAAAAAAAAAAAAAAAAAAAAAAAAAAAAAAAAAAAAAAAAAAAAAAAAAAAAAAAAAAAAAAAAAACCAAATACTCCACAAAATATCATGAACAATTCAGGGAATTTGCAAAATCAGAAATTGCCTTTTCAGAGAAAGATCTGGATTCTTTGGTATTTATTCAGGCGTGTTTTCTCAAGGTTTCCTCCCATACATTTGTACAATATTTGTATAATAAATTTTGCACAAAAGTATTAAATACAACGTTCTCAATTTGATATATTCTCGAAAAAAAAAAAAAAACAATCCCTAATTCTGTAGCAAGGGCTTCGAGTATTACCTTCGCTACTATTGCCACTCCTGAGAAGCGCTTTAAAAAGTCTAGTATGTCACATATGTACGTACCCTGTCCACAATACGAATTCTACGTTATCCGAGTGCCGGGTTCTCATGTACTTTGCAGCGGATTCGATGAGCTCCAAAGAGCTGTCACAGGCGTAGTCCCCATATTTCCCCAGAGCCCTGAGATATCTTGAACTACCACGATCAGCTAATCTCCGACAATCTGTATAAGTTTAATCATTTATTTATTTCCTAGATGAGTGTGCGAGCTCATAAACCATTGGGGTTTAAGTGGCGATTTACCACAGGAATGCCGCCACCCGGCTAGAGATATGTCTCACCCTTCAAACCAGATCGCATTACTGCTTCGCATCATAAATAGTAGGCAGACATTGTATCTATCTATACAATGTCTGCCTACTATTGGTCACAAGATACCCTACCACCAGTTGCAGGATATTAATAATACGGTCAAATATTCTTTTACTACAGAAAATAATGCAAGATTTTGTCGAAGAATTGATAACACACACTCCATTGGTTCTTATCGCCTTCCGAAGGTTACAAATAAATTACGCGAGATTCCATCTATAATTCAGAATTTAGGCAAAACGTATTATTCAAATGAATTGTTCTGTTTACTTCTTTCATATTGTCCTTGTGACACAGAGCAGGAGAGTGTCATATCAGCCATTTGCATTATAAAGTACAGATCAGCAGAAAAATCTTTTAGGGTTAGCATTGGCGATTTTCGTTACAAGAGTTCACGTTGAGGAAGAGGTATTAACCCCGCGTGTGGTTAAGAGCTACGTATTGAGCATGATGTATAAATAACAAGTTACTTTTTCTAATGTCTCCTTGTGAACTGTATAGGGGGTTATAGTGGAAGTCCGTGATGTGCCAGAAGTATCCTGAAACAATGAAACCAAGTTAAATAATTTATTGCTATATAAATCTTCAATTACATGGGATGCGGAGAGACTTTGGGATCTTAATGGCCTTTTTCACTGGAAGTACTATGATGAAGATCATGCTAATGTCTCCATTATATCATCACACCACTTCAAGCCGATATAGAGTTGAACAAATTTATTTAGAACCGCTTACTTAGGCGATTTTAGTGAGTGCAAGGAAAAATGTAATAACAAAAGGGGACCATTTTTTACTGCCTTTTAATTATTTTCATTCAATATTTTAAGAGAGACTTCATGTCACGAAATATCTGATTAAAAGTGCAGAACCTTTGGTGGTTCCTAAGTCATTTAAACTGATATCACTTCTGTAAGCTTGCATGATTATTTTTTGGTGGTGAACCGATTTTTTTTTCCTGAATCCACACATGTCTAACGATGTGGAATAGCGATAAGCACTAGTGCTCCGTTTGAGCTTTAGGAAGTTTTATCGGGAAGTTCAGTTTTCATCTATAAAATATCACTCACTATAGATTTTAGTTACCGCACGATACCATTGGGTCCGTATTCTATATACTCTATACTCGTTTATGTCACATAGAAAGTAAAAAAGATAAATTTAAAATTGAATTTTCATATTATATAAAAATCAAAGGAAAGCTTTGTAACTTGATCAAGGAAAGACCCAGCGTAACAAATTAATTGAAATTTAGGTAGTCTTTGTATCAAAAGCGAAGTCTCAAAACTTTGCCATTAAACTTTATATAAGTATTGTCTTCGATCTTTGAAAGCTCAATAAACAATTATCGGCCCTTGACCTCATTCCGACGAACGACACGGAAGGAAATTGTTATGAAAAAAATTTTAGAGGAGCAACTTGGCTATCAACTTCGGTTTTCGGAGACGTCTTGAGTAATGTAACCTAAATCCGCAGTCACCGTTGTCTGAATTAATAAGTTTTTTTTTTTATAAAAAGGCTTCCTTAGTCTAACAACTAGGACGCCAGAAACACTTGCGAGATATGTTATGTCCAGGTTTAAATTCCACAGATTGTCGAATTGAGATTGAGAATCTCGGAAATGGCTCCAACGATTTTGATAAAATTTAGTATACAGTGGATTTCGGGGGCGATAAATCGATCTAGCTACGATTTATTTTCAGAAAATGTTCTTTTATTCGTGTTTTCAATAATCAACTTTATCGATAATTAACTTTATGACTCTTCCCGACATCAATTGGCGAATAATAATACAATTATTCATAATTGAGAGCAACTAACTCCTTTAAAGATATAATACCACTAAAGCTATTTCAGCAGATGTTGTTGTTAAGCCACCCAAAACCACTTAAGAATGCCTAAACGATCTTGGAACATTTCATCATTTTATCAATATGTAATTCGTATTTACATATAATTTCGAAAAAATACAATTTATCAACAACAAAAAACCGAGCGTGGCTCGGTCATCGTCTAGTTATAATATTAATAGAAGTATGTGCGTATTACGTGCTCATGACTGACTTCCACGATGCCTGTATACTCGCTTAAAGCAAAACATAAAAAATTAAAAGCACAAAAAAGATACAAATTTTGTAACTATATCATCTACAGTTTATCTTGATCAAAGTACATTTGTAAGGTCGAGAATAGGGTTCGATCTGTGATTCGTGCGTTTTGTTTGCAAAGCACTTTCGTTTGTATCTTTAATTTATATTTGCAACAATATCGTAACATAACGAGACTTCCTCCTCATGTCCTGTTAGGGAGAGCTCGTCGCGTTACTAAAACATTAAAGTAGATATATACAAAACAACTTCCTCTTCAATTTCTCTTATTGCTTTTTTTTATTGCTTAGATGGGTGGACGAGCTCATAGCCCACCTGGTGTTATGTGGTTACTGGAGCCCATAGACCAGCGCGGACTCACAAGAGGTCCTACCACCAGTAATTACGCAAATTATAATTTTACGGGTTTCATTTTTATTACATATTGATATTCTTTAACCGTGGAAGTCAATCGTGAACATTTGTTGAGTACGAATTTCATTCGAAAAATTGGTACCCGCCTGCGAGATTCGAACACCGGTGCATCGCTCAGCACGAATGCACCGGACGTCTTATCCGTTAGGCCATAACGACATTCAAACTGCTTAGAGAGAGAGGAATGAACTCACAACCCACTTGGTGGTAACGTAAACCACCACCACCCATCAAACAATAAAAAAGAAAAAATTATAAATTCGCTAAATAGTTAAGCGGTGCGGTATCTATAATAATAACTATATTATTTAACTTGAATAACCCCTGAATTGCCTCAATAAGAACACTGTTAGCGATGCGTTAAATATAAAGAGTGAGTGCTGCTGAGGCAGCACTGGGGTGGGGCGTGTTAGCGATGCGTTAAATATAAATTTGGAGCTGTGATTAGTATATTTGGTGTATGTTTGTTTGTATGGTGAATTTGTTTTGTTAGGACAAGTTAACAAAAGTTTTAGCTTAGTTTTAAATTAACAAGATTTGTAAGAGAGAGTGCGCGGGGTTCAACGAGAGGTGAGGGGGCCTCGGACCGATGACCTGAGGCGAACGAAGTCAGTGCTGTGACCAAAGCAACGAACGCCGCGCGCTTCCTAACCACTAAAGTTTTGTCATTGCACGCCACCTTAGATAATAAATATTTTTCTCACAAAAAAACCTCTGTTAGTGCATTCCACGAACCTGCGAACCAACATAAATTACAAACACGTTGAAAGATAAATTTCTGGAGCTCAGGAATAAGCTTCGTATGGCAAAAAGTTTCATCAGTCAGATAAAGCGGCGAAAGTTTTTGTAAGCTAACTGCTTTTAGGGTCTTCACTTACTTCTTATTCTGTACGGCTTATTCAGTGTTTAAGACGTTTGTATCAAAACAGGAATTTTTAATGACTTTTTTATTTTTTTTATTTTTTAGATAAGTGGACGAGCTCACAGCCCGCAAGTGGTTACTGGAGCCATAGACATCTACAACGTAAATGCGCCACCCACCTTGAGATATAAGTTCTAAGGTCTCACTCAGTATAGTTACAAATGCTGTCCAACCCCTCCAAACGTGCGGACTCACAAGAGGTCCTACCACCAGTAATTACGCAAATTATTATTAATATTAATATTTTGCGGGTTTCGCAATGAACATTCGAAGTCCTTTCGAAGACCTTCGAACCCTTCGAAGTCTTCGCTCTCAAATTAGGCAAAATATAATTTATTTATTTCCCTTTAACAGGTAAGTATACTATTTTTCACTACCACAATCTGTCGGTAATTAATTAACGTATAAAGGTTTCATTAAATTAATATTGGCTTTTCTTAGGATTCTTTTTACATATTTTATTCAAAATTTACCATCGCATACCAGTAATACCCACCGATAACGATCTTTTTATTTGAGACAAAATGTGTAGTCACATAAATTTTTTTTACACTTTTCCTATTATAGAGCTTTAACTTTAATTAATTCGCAAATAAACTGTCAGTCGCTTAAGTGATACTGTGCCTGGTGTAACGTATTGATGTAACTATGTCGATATTCTAATCACACAGACGGATACCAATATTGAACAAAATACTATTTAACGCGTATTTAAAAACTATTCAGACAATAATTAAATGTAGTCGTCTTCTATAAATTATAATTTTTTTCATTTTTTTTATTGCTTAGATGCTTAGGGTAGACGAGCTCACAGCCCATCTGGTGTTAAGTGGTTACTGGAGCCCATATACATCTACAACGTAAATGCGCCACCCACCTTGAGATATAAGTTCTAAGGTCTTAAGTATGGTTACAACGGCTGCCCCACCCTTCAAACCGAAACGGATTACTACTTCACGGCAGAAATAGGCAGGGTGGTGGCACCTACCCGCGCGGACTCACAAGAGGTCATACCACTAGTAATTACGCAAATTATAATTTTGCGGGTTTGATTTTTATTACACGATGTTATTCCTTCACCTCGGATAGTTTGAATGTGAATACATTAATATAAAATGAATATCTATACATTAAATAAGTGTATTTTAGGTTGGTAGCACGTCGAGGCGTAGTCTGCACGGGAGGATCAACTATCCTGTCCATTTCTGCGGGAAAGAGTCATGAACACCGACAGAAGGACGGAGCAGCCGTCACAGACACAAAACCAGTCAAGTTTATTTCAGTGAAGAACCGAAATCGTGTGGAGCATTCCCGCAAACTTAATATCTGTGTCCGTGAGGACTTTTCTTTTATATTTTCCTCTATACTGTGATTGAGGCTTAGTATTCTCTGCTGCTTACAAATTTTATTATGGCGTATGTTCGGAGATGAGAATATTGATGACTCGTCATCTTTTTTTACATTTTCTATGTTTTAATTGAAGTTGCGAAGGACCTTTGGGGAAGGAAGTTTTGAAGTTTTGAAGGACCTCTCCGCGCGGGTAGGTACCACCACCCTGCCTATTTCTGCCGTGAAGCAGTAATGCGTTTCGGCTTGAAGGGTGGGGCAGCCGTTGTAACTATACGGAGACCTTAGAACTTATAACTCAAGGTGGATGGCGCATTTACGTTGTAGATGTCTATGAGCTCCAGTAACCACTTAACACCAGGTGGGCTGTGAGCTCGTCCACCCATATAAGCAATAAAAAAAAGTGCGTGCGTACAAAGTACACATGCCAGAAGTGAAACTTTTTTGGCGAACTAATTTATGAGTCTTGCTTATATTTATACAAATCTAAAACTTTAGATTTCCGAGACTTAGAGGAAGGGAAAAAGGAAGATATGTTCCCGCCAAAAGTCTGTCAAATGTCAATCTCAAACCTCAGTGTTGACAGTCACATTATGTTTAGATTTCTAAATTGTAAATGACTAATATTTTGCCAATTGAATTGACAAATTTAATTTCATGCTATTTCATTAATGTTCCAAATTCTTTTCATTTCATTTCAATTTCTATTAACATTTTTCACAAAAAAATTATAAAATATTAGGCTGTATGCTATGATACATTTGCCTTTCCAGTTGGAAAAATATAACAACTACTACTACTGACATTTGACAAATACTTAATTTCAATAGTAGTTTGCGTCACTTCCGTTGCATATCTGCGTGACGTTCTGTAAAAATTTTACCCTCATGCGCCCAAAAAGTTGTAATTTAAAAAAAAATTGAATTTATCAGATGAATATTGAGACCTTGACTTTGATACCTATATTTAAAAATCAGCTTTCAACCATTGATTTTATTATTTTTTAGGAACTTTTCAAACAATTTCACTGCTCATCTCGTGTAAGGTGGAGATCAGGGGTCCATAAACTTCACAACTCATACTCATAACTTCACTTCTTAACACAATAAACTCATCATGACGTGAATAATGCCAACCCCCAGCGACCAGACCTCAGAGTCTCAAATTTCATTGTATGAGCTGTGTATCTTAAATCCTGCTTTTTTTATCTGAATATATTACTGTTTCACGGATGAAATAAATGGATACCTATCAGTGCGCGTTCATAATATGCGTCGTCGCCAGTAATTAGCATTTTTTTTTATAAAATGTTTGATGAAACTCAACTAACTGTCGAGTATATTACCCTATGGATGCTGAATAGTTACAAAAAACCACTGCTCCCAAAATATAAATTCAATGAATATATGTAAGTATATACTTTAAACAATTTCGTAGCCTGAAAATATCTTACAATTAGCAAAAACGCTTGTGAGAGAGCTCTTGGATCTGGCTGAGTCCCATTCGTGAAATAAATTAGAGTTGCGATTTGTTTTTGTTCAAGATTATCTTGTCATCATTTGTTAGGCGAAGCTTGTGGACACTACGATGTCTTTGTTTAAAATTCAAAACGAAAATCATCTACCTTGTTACTACAGTGCGTTATAGTAACAATTAACTGATAGTCAAATATAGAAATGACAATAACGTTTTGAAGTAGTCCTGATCGGGTAATATCTTAGCGATTAATGATTTTATATAAGTCATTGAGCATGTATTCACGAACAGGGATTGCAGCCAGAATGGTGAGCAACTAAATGTTGACGATAATTTTGTACATCTATGAACAAATTAAATAAAGCTATTTATTGAAACACATTGTGGGGTACACGTCACGAATGTAGGTACTATAAATTATTCAAGAGCTTTTGTTCAAATACTTTTAATTTTGAACGTAGGCCACCATTTAGAAGAATCATAAAGCTCTCACCGAGCCGGCGCGGCGGCGGTCTCTTCTCAGTACCACGACGCTCCCAATGTTGTTCGGAGCTCGTATTTTGTTAAATAGAAAATTATCTTAAAATAGTTTATCTTAAAATGTTCTGCGACGAAAGAAATCATTAAAGAGGAGTGTATGCGGCAGAGATGCGAATGTTGAGATGGATGTGTGAAGTGACAAGAATGGACAAGATAAGAAATAAGTATATCAGAGGAAGTGTGAAAGTAGCCCCGGTAATTAAGAAATTAAAGAGCGGACGGTTAGCGTGGTATGGACATGTCATGTATAGAGAGAAGATGTCATGTATAGATGGAAATGGTAGTGCAAGGTAGAGGGGGAAGAGGTCGACCAAAGAAGACATGGGTAGAGTGTGTGAATGACGATCACGAGAAAGAGGAGTTAGTGTTGAGATAACGGCTGATAGAAGAGAATGGAAGAGAAAACATAGGTGTGCCGACCCCACCTAGTGGAATAAGGTGAAGAAAAGAAGAAGATAAACTATAGTTGAAATTGCTTAGCGACTAGAATTTTTTTTATTTATTCCTCTAAACGTACATATTTCTAGGTTTAATCACTTCAATAGTGAATTTCTTATAACTGTAGTACTAGAGCAAAGGCAACTGCCGTTTCAATGAAAAAAAAATCACAAAAATACAAACGAGTAAATAGATAAACCTTTTTTATAGTTTCGGCACATTTGTGTGAACATGCGTTTATGATATTTGAAATGACGGATTGCCGGCCAGCCTGGAGTTCCGAAACCTAACCACTATATATTAAAAAGAAAGTATTATGTACGAAATATAATGTGTGTGTGTGCAAGTTACACACGGTAGAAGTGAAACTTATAAAATATAATAATAATCGCAAGGGTCAACCACTCCGCAGGAGCAGCTGCACCCCGGGGAAACCGCCTGCACGATCACGGTATCTCGACGGTAGGTAGGTATGATTTAGCAAGAGAAATACGAGAACGTCTATCAACTGTGTAACATCTTGTCACCGCGATTCAGGAATTGTTGAGTTTACGTGCAGCGACATCTGTTGATAACAAACTCAATAGAAATAAAATAAACATGGCGCGTAACGGAAGAAATTAATATGGCCCGCAACCGAAAAACGTTACATACGTTTTTTCCTCCCTACGTCGATAAAGAAGTTTCACTTCAATAATTCTACCTTAACGCGCCCGTCTAGAAGCTAAGATGACTAAAGCTAAAACAAACAGATTTGCCTTATGGAATGCTGACCATTTTAAATTTGAAAGAACCAAAAATACAGCGTTTTGTAACGAATACACTTGTAGAACTGTTCGTATTTTGATGTCGTTAGATAACATGTCTCGACAGCGTGACCCGAGACAGCTTGACGCCCCTGATCTTAAGAAACAACGATTTTCCATTTATACATTTGACAAAAGGTATTATCTATGGTATCAGTTCCGGTTCCGGTTGCTTAATGGTGAACACGTATCGAGTGATTGTCTTAAAAAATAATTACAAAACAGTGCAATTAAGTGACATACGAGTACAAACAAGTGTTTATTTCACCTGAACATTCACAAGAAGTTCAAATATATAGAAGTAGTAGCGCGAAATCAGTTTCTTCGTCGTCAAATTTGATCGAAGTGAGCACAACTAAACAAGGAAGATCATCAACAAGTAAATTAGATCAGCCATATTTATTACAATAGTGCCAACCTATACACCGAATCATAGACTAAGAAGAATAGCCGAATGACAGCGAAATATTCAATAGTGTGGCAAGCATCAAAATTATAAATTCTATCATTTGCTGTTACCATTTGCACAAACCCAAATTACCCTAGAAAATGGATAAAAATATGGAAATATTATGGTCAAAATTAGAAGATAAGCTAAATCAACAAACTCTAATAATAACTAATACAGTCACAATAAATGTTACGGAGGTGTTAAATGAAAAATTGNAACAATTAAAAAACAAACTCAATTAAAGGATGTCTCAGTTACAATAAGGAAACTTAAATGGAAGTGGACGGGGCATACTATAAGAGGACAGGAGAAATGGTGTAAAACTATAATGTACTGGTATCCGAGAGACAGAAAAAGAAACCGAGGTAGACCATTTAGGAGATGGGTGGACGACATTAAGGCAGTTGCGGGAAGCACATGGACTAGAACAGCTGAAAATAGAAGCTTATGGAGGCAGTTGGAGGAGGCCTATGTCTATAATAGACAAACAGACAATAACTAATAATAACATAGGTAAAAAAAAAAAAAAAAAAAGGTTCCAAAAATTTTTTTTAACTAACATTAATACCACTACTTACTTAAAACAAAGTAAAAAAAAAAAAAAAAAAATTATTGTATATGAAAAAAAAAAAAAAAAATTTAATTGTCTGAATAAAGGCTTTATTATTATTATTATTATCTATGGAATACATTACCTACATTCCATTATATGATTTACTTTTTTAAATAGAAAAAGAATATTCTCGTATTTTTCTATAAATAAAAAAAAACCCAACTACTGAAATATTATATTCAATTTTGTGTTGACTTGTTAAAGTTTCGTATCAAGTCACTTGTCCATTGAAATAATAGTAAAGTGAAATCAATGAAAATAATATTGCAATGGGAACTAACTCTACTTGATTTTATTTTGGCTAGATACACTTTTTCATTAATCGTGTTAAGTAGACGCCAGCATGACAACGCTCCCCGTTTCTCAATGTCATAGGACAACAAAGAATACACAGCGCAAACCTTCTTCATAAATATCACAATAGTTAGAGTCGAGTCGGGCGTATTTTATATCACAGAGACGGTCGAGCGTGTACTGGTAGCGAGTCAATAAGAGCTATCTTTTTTTAATGGTAACTTGCTAACATATACACAATGTTTTATTTTTATTGCTTAGATGGATGGACGAGCTCACAGCCTACCTGGTGTTAAGTGGTTACTGGAGCCCATAGTTATCTACAACGTAAATGCGTCACCCACCTTGAGATATAAGTTCTAAGGTCTCAACTATAGTTACAACGGCTGCCCTGCTGCCGTGCTGCTTCACGGCAGAAATAGGCAGGGTGGTCGTACCTACCCGTGCGGACTCACAAGAGGTCCTACCACCAGTATACTAAACTTAACTATATAATACAAGTACTGTATAAAACGCTAAATTCTCGCTCATGTACTCTTATAATAGTCTCATCGCTGCTACTTTATTTTTTCTTGATAATGGTATTTTATAAAATTGTTTGAAAATTTTGATTCCACATATAAATTTAACATACTTTGGAACTATTTTACCATTTAACTTCCAAAGAACTCAATTCCCTATGAAACCTGCTTTCGCGATGACAATAAATAAGTCTCACGGACTAGCATTCGAAAAAATTTGAATTTTATTGAATCGGCCAGCTTTTGGGCGCTTGGGACACATGGGCAGTTCGATCGTTCGATAACATATTGTCATGTTAAAGATAAAGAAATGTTTAACTATGAAACGGCGGATGATGATGATTTCCCATACTTCGACGAGCAGGACCTTTATTTCCTGGTAAATTTATAACTACATATGTATGTAGTTATTTAATGTATTTTTTTTTTGTTAATGAATTTAAATAAATTTTAAACATAAGAGTTCAATCGAAGCTTAACAAAACAAATAATTTTTTTATAATTTCTCTACATATTAGTTTCGTCTATAGTAATATTTGTATAACATTGTATAACAATGTACTGCGCATAAATGCTCAAACAGATAATGTGATAACTTAATTCTGTTTCCTAGATAGTTTTATTTACAAAATTTATGGCTTAATGTATATAATATATAATCAGCGAATAGTCTCCAAACATCACAATCTGCTCTAAATATTTTTATTATAAAAGTTGAATCTTGGTATGAAAATTTTAAATAAAAACAGCAGAGCAGTATAACTTTTTCATTCTAAGCTCTCTACACAATAAAGCTGCTTTTGTAATCTTGTTTTTAAATCAAATATTTATTATTAAAGATAGTAAGTAGGCATTATTGAGAAATACACTTTGTTAGAAGCTCATTGTTGTCTCTTATCGTAGCTATTAATGTAATGTAGATGAGGCCTCAAACACGTGTCTGAAAGTAGTCATTAGTAGTCAGTCTTTTAAGCATCTACATGACTGTAATCTAGTGATCCTTAAGCATCAAGTGAGTTGGTCTGAACAACTAAATTATTAATAAAAGAAAACATAACGCGAAGACGAAAGAAACGAACGCACCAAGATGAGATATGTTTAGAATCAGAAGGGAATACATAAATATTCTAACACACAACCGCCGATGTGTGAAATGAAACCACGAGACAAGAACATCATATTTTTTCTTGTGACTACCAGACAGTAATAACTTAGAACTTAGAAATCGGACTTGCTCAGAGCCCATCCTGCCTGTTTATGCTACTAAGCAGTCAAGAATGCTGTTTTGAACGATAGGCTAGCTGTTAATAGCCCTTTATTTTGCTATGAAGTTGCCGCTATACAATAATGTCTCTTTGAAACGTAATTTATCTATGACTGGCAACAAATTATAAATTTAAATGAATTCTATTTTAAAAATAGAGAATTATTTATGTGTTTTCGACAGGATAAAAATATGAGGTGCTACAGAAAAGGCTTGCAACATAAATTACTCATGGTATGTTAAAACGCATCTAAAATGTAAATTTTTATGTAAAAAATAAATTCCGTAGTCACCTGGAAACTAAAGTCAATAACGACTTATTAAAGGCGATAGTGGAAGATAATCAATCTACCGCTGAGTTAGCAAAAGCTTTCAACGTTAGCATCAAAATAATATTAGTCGACTTGTGTCAAATTGCCAAGAGAGATATAATATACTAGCGGACCCGGCCACACGTTGCTGTGGCTGTGGCTTAGGTTTTTGTTTCTAAATAACTCGCGGCCGCCTATGCTAATACCAAAAATTGACAACGTAAGAACAATTGGATTTCACTGTATTGCGTTTACTACGAAATAAATTTCACTTATACTTTAGCCTCAGAAACACGTGTTGCTTATGCCATTAAATTGTAGCTTATGTGAAACGTTGGTATTTTTAGCACAGCGCCATCTATGAGATATTAAAGTCATAGTATAACAATTGTCTGTAAAAACTGATTTAAGGCGCCATCTGTTTTAGAGTTATGAAACTTACAATTAATAACAAAAATCAACATAAGAAATCATTTTATTGTTAATTAATAAATATTGCGACCATTCATCGAAATAAAAACCATCCTATCTCTCAAGTTGGATCGAACTGCACATGGTGTGCGAATTTTATTATAATCGGTTAAGTGGTTTAGGAGTCCATTGAGGACAAACATTGTGACACGAGATTTNTTACAATTAATAACAAAAATCAACATAAGAAATCATTTTATTGTTAATTAATAAATATTGCGACCATTCATCGAAATAAAAACCATCCTATCTCTCAAGTTGGATCGAACTGCACATGGTGTGCGAATTTTATTATAATCGGTTAAGTGGTTTAGGAGTCCATTGAGGACAAACATTGTGACACGAGATTTATATATATTAAGATAGGTATATACCAACTTATACATCATTACCCTACAGTTAATGGAAATTATTAATTTTATCCTTACCTATTTTGGCGTTCGTACAACTGAAGGCGATAATACTGGCCAGCAACAATATTATAATTACAGTCTTCATTTTGTCTGTGATACCTCCCGAATGTCTGGAAAGAAACAAGAACATTATAAAAGTAACGCAAAACCAAGAGTATCCCCCTGACATCGACAAGCAAACTGTCTAACATTTACCCTTGTGTTGTACGTGACTCTAATAACATTAAAGTTAGCTAAATTATTTTGACCTAGACGAGCTCGTGACACACGGCACACGCAGCTATCAAGACCCACAATTATTACAAACACTGGTATTTTCTGGTGATAAGACCTCTTGTGAGTCCGCGCGGGTAGGTACCACCACTCTGCCTATTTCTGCCGTGAAGCAGTAATGCGTTTCGGTTTGAAGGGTGGAGCAGCCGTTGTATACTATACTGTATATAACTATACTGATGAGACCTTAGAACTTATATCTCAAGGTGGGTAGCGCATTTACGTCGTAGATTTCTATGGGCTTCCGTAACCACTTAACACCAGGTGGGCTGTGAGCTCGTCCACCCATCCAAGCAATAAAAATATATTTGAATATTTGTTTTTGAAAAATGTTAAATTAATTAAAACAAAAGGCACAAACAATTTTACATTTATTTTATCAATTTATTGTATTATTAATCTAACAGTAAATAAATGAATAAACAAATGCAGTGAACCGACCAAACTAAAGCTGCAGTGGGAGGTCCCCTAAATGAGTGCAGTAGAATGACCTCGAGCAGGGAGAGATGGCGCGACATCGTGAGACGCATTAAGTCGGCCTCTTCCAACACTACATGACGATCACGACCTCTCTGTCAAGAATGATACGATTGAGAATAAAATTTACCAACATAAATTATTATATACCTAAGTAATACTAACAAAAGGTATGGTTTTTTATAATAATAATACATCGGATTGCTTGCCACCGACATTAATACAGGCACGACATCGCCTTCAACAAGATCGTTTTATTCGTCGTGTAAATGTTCCACCATCAGCTCAGGCACTCCAAACAGTTAAAGACGGCTATGCCCTTCCATTTAGACCGATTTAAACGAGCATCTTACCTACCTCACCGAGGGCGCTTAGTTTTAAACTTAGCTAACTAAGATGAAAAGGAGGTCAGAATATCATACGATTAGCCAGTACAACATACATATATGAATATAGCACACACATATACGACGAGTACTACGACTTACTAGTTGATTGAGGAGATCAATTATTTATATGAAATCGCTGTTTTCAAAGCGACGCAGAAAGACCCATATTCGACCCAACCTAATGCTTACGAAATAAAGAAATATTATTTTATTTTCTCACTTCAAACACTTCACAAGTTTGACCTACATAATAATATATACATACGGCTAAACATATGGGCCGATGAAAGTCGAGCAAAAATTTAGCTCGGAGCCAAACATACGAGCTTACGTTATACACATACAGCTTAGGTTTTTCTGATTTAATATCTCCGTAATTACAAATTATGACTTTGTATTATTGTTATTTTTATTATCATTTTCTACCTATTCTAATAACCTCGAAGAGTTATTCTAGATTTACCGAACTATTAGGTGAGTTCACGGGGCTCAAACCGGGAGTGTTGCTAACATTGGCCCTAGCAAGAGCAGTGCTTCGCAGAATCTACCACCGGATCGGAAACGCGACCCACTGAGAAGATCCGGCGAGAAACTCAGTGGGCTGTGTCTATGGGTTAATTTACTCGTCGAGCCCTTCGTCGCAAGCGACGGGTTTGGCGAGGACGGTGACCGGTGCTTGAGGTACCTAAAAGCACCGTTAATGGATCGGGAGGTCCGTAATAACGTGTTTGTATTATTAATGATTTAACCGCCAATTGCGTTGTTTGCTCGCTGCGATACCATATTAAACAAATTCAATTAGTTTTTATGTACTACACGTCCAATTTCAACGTTCGAAATATTCAATGTTTGTACAGAAAGCTTTTGTTATAAGCATTCACGTGGATGAAATAGAAGCTGGTTGGTCGGAGCACCTATTGTGGTCTTTGAAAAGGATCTAAATATGAATGAGCAAATTCAAACAATCGCGCGTTTAGGTTTGAAGGATAAAATAGCGGTTTCTATTAGAGATGGGTGATTGTTACAACATAAAACAATATGAATTAATAGGAAAATACTGGCACGAATTGTTTCAAGCATTCACGGTTATCTACATTATATGTATGTTATTATTTATATCCACGGTTATATCCATGATTTTTAATGTTAGTGAGCTTTTGATACATATATCGGCGATATACATATGTGGAGCTCGATATAACTGTTGTACTGGTGAGTAGATTTATCCGTGCCTACAAAAATTTGTCTCAAGGAGTAGTAATGATAATTTTGTGGTAGAGTATTTCAATAGCTTGTCATCGGTAAACAATTGACCATGTGATGCAAAGCATTCTGAGTCGAATTCAACTGAATAGCTGTAATATTTATGTTTTGAAACATAATTATTTTACTATTAACCGAACTGTTGATTCCGACATGGAAGCATACACAAACCAAGCAATTTATCGATCGTAGTGTTAATTTGCGGAAGTATCTGGTAAACGGAATGAACGAATCATTAGATCTACTTATAATCGATTTTGTTCTTATAAATATATATATATATATTATTTTTTTATTGCTTAGATAGGTGGACGAGCTCACAGCCCACCTGGTGTTAAGTGGTTACTGGAGCCCATAGACATCTACAGTGTAAATGCACCACCCACCTCGAGATATAAGTTCTAAGGTCTCAGTATAGCTACAACAGCTACTCCACTCCTCGAACCTAAACGCATTACTGCTTCACGGTGGAAATAGGCGGGATGGTGGTACCTACCCGTGTGGACTCCCAAGAGGTCCTACCACCAGTGAATATATAGGTATATATCGAAGACGGTCTTTAGTTTCGTAACTAAACAAAACGCAGCACGATTCCCGAGAGATGGCAGCACGATTGCGGTATCGTTGGAAATCTAACTTCGTGCTACGACAGAGCCTAGCCGATAGAGGCGCGTAGACGCCAACACACTTACCAACCAGTCTTCTTGAAGAGCGGTGCCTCCGTCCTAAGAATTGTGATTCGTTTTCGTTTGCTAAGCTCTATCACCCTGTTCACCCCTTTGATGTCTGACGATGGTGTTTATAAATGTGGCTTCTTCGAAATACATATTTAAAAACGACAATAGCAAAGTACTCATTGTCCTAATAAATGAGAAATACGTTAAGTGACACAAATAGATGGACCGGACTTATCACTGTCGACTATGACGCAAGATGCCGACTAAGCGAAAATATATATGATATATGTTATAATCATTTATACTAGAGCACAGTTCCGATCGCACTGCAGTATTGTAATCATAGAGTTTTTTGTAACATCTGATTATCATTATAACGGCGATATTGACACAGGGTCCCGACCCCTATCTGACCCTCATTCGGGTCTAGGTTACATATTTTTGAGGTGGGTTGACGAGGGTTGAAGTGTATATTGGTAGGTACAGTTAGGAGAAAAATTCAAAAGACAGTAAAATGTGAACTAGGCCGAATACAAAGCATGTAGAAAGCATCTATATGCGTATTATAAAGCATTAGAATCCAGCGTGCCTACAGGTATACTTTGAAGAAAAGTAATAAAAATAGAAGGGCTTAAAAACAGACTACATATCAGTAGTAGAACATTAAACCAGCGATTTTATAATTCCGTCCAGTCTGTTTATCTAAGCTAATAAAATATATCAAAAAGCATACCAAAGTAATTTTGGATGAAATATTCATATCCCTAGACGAGTATTACGAGGGAATTAATAATTATATCCGTGAGGAATCATGGATTGAACTGTGATCCTGTGCAGATGGGCAAAAGCATGCTGCTATGTTCACATGGTGATGACATTGAGTTTCGGTTCTACTTAGTACAGTTGTGAAAGTCATTAATATCTACACCGACGAGATACATTTTTAGTCTTTTGTATTTTTTTCTTGTGTGAAGTAAAAAATCTCCATTTTTTGAAATCACTATAAAGTTAAGAATACTTAGAATATTAAGAATTATTTCCTTATCTGATAAGGAAATTTTGGAAGGATTGCTTTAATATCTTATAAGGAAAATTTTATATTTTTTGAGTATTTTAACAAATCAAAAGAAAACCTCCTGTTTTGTATTCTCGTTCGAACCTTCATTTACATACGCGGTTTTACGTAACAAGTTAATAAAAAACATAATCCGGGAGCAAAGGTAATTTAATTTTGCTTTTCAGAGTTATAAAATGAAGTGGTTTTGTTGTGTTGTGCTATGTCTGTTTTTAATATTAGTTTTGAGGCTAATTTCGGATTTATTTTTTTCAATCTGCAACTTTGGAGCCTTTCAATACTTTAGAGTTTATAGACAGGGACACCAGAAAGTTTTTCTTTAAATTTGAATTTCGAATCGCTTGATGGTTCTGTTTGTAATCTATAGTTGACTATTAATTTTGATGTCTATGCAACTGGACTGGGTTAACTCATATCAAATTAGGTTTAAAAAAGTCATTTACTTTAATTAACTAAAAGTCCGTGTTTTACTTGGAAACTTTCCGTAAGTCTGTATCGAACCCGTAAGCTATTTAATTCGATAATATCAGCTTGGGACCACGATCAACACATAATTAAAACATCAAACAGATACAAAACTTAACTTCAAGTTTATTCCTAATATTACGTTTTACTAGGGGTGAGGAACGTATTTTACAAATACTATACACACGTGCCCATACACGTGTGCCTGTACACGTACCTGTACACGTGTCGACAACTGCGAGACGTAACGCTCAAGTTCTCAGAAGACTCTTCAAACTAGAAAGCAGACTGCTTCGCTACACATGTAATTAGTCACGACGGTTAAATCAAACTATTAAGTAATCGTATAAATTTATTTATATTTCAAATGACTTTTCACAATCTTTGTTGGATGCCCAAGATTTGAAAAACTAATTATTTTTATTACAAAATTTAGTAAGTTGTTTTTGTTAATTTTCAAAAGAGTAATATAATGTCTGTTGTTGGTTCATAGGCGTCGTTTCCCATTACAACATGAAGGACTTCAATCATTTACGATATGAATACCAATATATTGTAATAAAGTACTGTTATTTGAATAAGAAATGAAAGTTTTCCTCTGTACGTTTCTTTCTGAGCAATAACAGATATGTAAATGCTCTCAAGTAAATCGATCAGAGTGTTTTTTTACTAAGTACGTCCTTGGAATAAGTACACTGTATAATATAATCAGTATAGAACTTTAGCAGTAGGCAACGGCTTGGCTGTGCTTCTGGCATTACTGATGTTCATGAGGGACGATGACCACTAACCATCAGGTCTATTATAGGTATATACAGGTATATTAGTCTGCTAACACGCCTATAACAAAAGTATTCGTTTTTAACTGGTCGAGTATTGATATTGAGTACTGTTGTCACGAGACTTAATTAGAATACTGCAAACACCAGTGAACGACTTTACAATAAACTACAATATAATAATAATAATAAGTCCATTTTATTTCCATGCTGCTATGTCCAAAATAGAAACACCTTATCAAATAAAAATTACAAATATAAAACTTATGCTATTGGAACCCCACTGGGGTCAGTTGGACCAATGGGCAAAAGAAGAAGAGGCCTCCAAGGAGCAGATGGATCGATGAAATAATAGCAACAACAGGAATAGAATGGAGAAACAAAGCCAAGAATAGAGAAGAGTGGAAAGCTGGAAGAGGCCTATTCACAATACCATATATATTATAAATATAATAAATATTACACATTACACCTATAATGTGTAATATTTAACTACTTATTTAACTACCTACCTACAACGACCTAGTTGTTACATAGATTTCTAAAAATAGAATTTCGTTAATTAATGAAACTTATCGTTTTTCACTAAGTCATGATTCGAGAACTGGATTTGTCTAAAAAAACATCTAAATACTAATTTATCTAAATACTTATCGCAAACACGCATATACAAAATTTATGATTACTGTCACGGCTATGACCCTAACAATATTATTATGTTTAATCAGTATTATTCATAATACATATCTGTAACAGCTGACGTACCGTAAAAGTAATATTTTTTTCATAGGCAATCGGTTTTTTATTATTTAATTCTAAAAGTAATAATTCTTCGTTTTAGAAAATACCGTATTTTTGTTGGTCAAAATTTATGTTAGTCTGTAGGTATGTTCGTAGCGGCGTAGACGTAGCAGCGTAGACGTTCGTAGCTCTCTTAATCCGTAGCATTATTCAATGTCCCGGTTGCATCTATTCAATGTCGTACACATACAATGTACATCTATTATGTACACATTGAACTTATACTAAGCTGTTTCGGTTTGTCTTTATTATTATTATTATTAAAAAAAGTAAATTATATTAAGTTTGAATTATTTAATCTGGTTTAATCCGGATTAGGATTTTAAAAACATCAACAAATTGCAATACTCAACTCTTTGTCCGTGTAATATAATTAAGACTAAAATTACTAATGAAATCTCTCATTCATACAATCCCCTGATGAAAGAACATGATTTAAAGTTATAACTAAGCTGTGAATTTATTTAAAACTTGTAAAGCTGTTCAAAGTTTGAACTAACGATGTTTTCGGAATATTTCTTCGCGCAACTAAATATAATTCTCAAACTTATTTTTTGAAAAAAATATTATTCCTAAAGAAATTTACGATATTATACATAAAAAAAATTAAAATCACTCTAAAATACACCGATCCAAAATGGTCATAGTAGACTCCAATATTAATTTTATAAGTCAAATTAAACAATACAAACCTCGATGTGAATATTCCTAGAAGTACACAAAACACAGAATCACAACACACGCGCACACTCTCCGCAATTACGAGAGACGCGTCCGCACCTGACGACGGTCGACGTCCGACTGGGAAAATGCGAAGTTACGGTACGAAACTGACACAACTGAACACTTATCCCTGCTGAACTACAGAATTTATTTAATTGTTGAAATATTGTCGTAAAGATTCTCGAGAGGTCGAGATCTCGTAAGAGATTGTGAGATCCTGCTTAATGTTGTCTCAATGCAATTTGTGTTCTGGTTTGAAAGGTCGGACAGTCGCTATGCAACATAACTGAGAGCTCAACCTGCCGTTTCAAGGAGGCGGCTCAGGATTGGTTGCTGTCCTTAGGATTAGTGACTTCCACGAGCAATGTGACTAGTAAGCGTGGAGTAGCTGATCTGTATACGTAGGTAATTTAAATATATATATATATATAATTGACCGCAATCACGTCGTGGTATTTGTGGGGTCTGTTTAGCATCAGGTGGGTCATGAACTCGTGAACTAATTGATTTAAAATATATTCTCATTTCACACACACAACCTTTTGTATCGGGTAGCTAGAACACATCACAAAATTACACTAAACAACACAAAACTATTTGACAGTTGCCTGAATCTCGCCTACGAAATATTCAACATAAGTTTGAACTTCTGTATAAGTTCCGAACAACCGGACCGTAGATCTTACCTATGTCACCCACTCGGTGAAAAATCTTCGCTTACGTTAAATGATTCAAAAGTCTGATGAGTCCTAATTCAAAATTAATCTTAACAATGGCCACGCCTTGAAATAGGTTAGAATAAGTTTTATTTCATATAATGTTTGTAAACTACAGCTTTTTAGGCTTCTGTCCAAGCTGTAAGGTCGTCGTTGGGGCCATTTTGAGTAGTGGATAGATAGCAGTTTGACTAGTGTTATTGCTTGTCTCCACCATCTATTCACCATGTTAGTACCGAGTTGGTTACATGTTTTTCTGTATTTTTTTTATCTTAAGCATCCAAGAGGTTAGAAGAGACGCCAATTGCTTATAACATTAGATGCAGCAAGGTCGATATTATACAGCCTTTCAAAACAAAACGAAACTAAACAGTTACAGTACGGGCCTGTTGAACATTTTGTCAGCAATACAATGTAACAATTATGAATGAAGCAGTACTAAGTAAGTTTAATGGTAGATTAACTTTTTCCGTGTCATTACTTAGCACCACTGGAGCACAGCTGGAGAGCACACACTCCGCGCTAAAGTCAATGACTCCGTGCATCACCTGCACTTTACTTGTGTTTCATTATGCCTTTGAAAATAGTAAAAATATGTATGTATATTTATTTTTTTAATTAGGCAAAGTACTGTGAGCAACGCATCCAAGATTGTCTAGATGCGAACTAATCAGTCATGAGTCTCTAGTTATACGGTCAATGTATAGTATTCATATAATTACAACATTAATAGTTTTTACCGGCTAAACTGTGTTTAATTATGCACGTCCTAAAAAAATTCGAATACCAAAATATTTTATGTTATCGTATTATTTCTAGCCATAATACCAAGATATTCAAGTAAGGCGCGTTCAGTATCACTAATCACTACTGTGGTATTGATCTCGCGTCTGTGTACCGACTTCAATGTACCTCCAGTAACCAGTTCCATTTGTCACCGGTTACAATATGTCTGCAGAGGCAATACCAAGTAACGAATAGCGTTATTTACGTTAGCACTGCGAACGTGTACAGTGTTAGCTTCACGCATATACGATTACTTTAACTTGAGCAGATTTATTAAAACAAATGCTTAAAGTTAAAACGAAACGTTTCACACCCAACGACTTATCTTCTTCTTCTTACTTATCTTCTTATCACACTCGATTGATTCCAAAAGATCCCATAGTTGTTTAATTTATGAAGTTGATTAGTAGAATATGTATTAAATAGGTAATGATTCATCCACAGTATTCTTGCCTTAAGCTCTATCATGATTAACAGTGATAGAGACTATTGAAACGTTGTACATATTGATACCAGATTCAACCACTCCAATCTGAGAGCTTCTCAGTCTGATAGATATTGACGGGAGTCGAACTCTGACTCTATGCACGCATCAGGATCACAGATCTAAACTAACGGACATTTACGTAATGGGAGAGAGAACCAAATGACAAACAAGAGGTTCAAATGTCACCGGCACTCGTACCGTTTCCAATGCAGAAGCTAAAAATCAAAAGGTTCAAACCCTGTTCTTTCATCCGACTTTCAGACAAAACTAAAGGCAGTTCATTCAAATTGGAAAAGAGAACAATTGGCAATAGACTCTTTTCGTAATCCCAGGGTTTATCTAAAAATTTAAATTTAACCAAAATCAAAAGTTAAAAGAATAAAAATTACCTCCAATTTTGATAATTGATTTGATAATGTTTGCAAAAGATCGGGCATTGTCTGTATCTTTGCCTAGTTACTATGCTGTTGCTTGTATGAAGTAAATTTTAAACCAAACCATCTCGATAACAAATGTACATTGCGAACATAATCTCCACTTTGGGTACTCGTGCACGGTTATCACGTGACTTATGTAGACTACAAATGTAGAGTTCATTAACGTTTTCACTCCATTTTATTTATGTGATCACGTTGTTTCGACTGCTGCTGTATCTGTGTATATGTGAGGTCAATCTCTTATGGACAGTTCACATATCTCTGTATTCATCCTACAAAATTGGTTGGGCTGTGTGGAAGAGGATATGCGAGTGAAATGTGCGAATGCAGAGATTACGTAATAAAGAACTAACTGGAAAACGAATAAAACCCTGCAGAGGATAAGGTTAAAATAAAGCAAATGTCTTGATATTAAGAACCGATCTGAGCAAGGCTCCTGATCCTCCAGTGACTTAGAATTTTCCCGCCGCATTTCACTATTGCTATTCTGAGGTCGAATAGTCGCATAAAATAGAACGTCTGATCTAGTAGGTAGTTTTCAGCGCGCACCGCGGTACCGTAAGTTTCGTGTAGTCGGTGTGGTGGAGCTCGATGGGGTTTAGTCGGTAGTCGTTCTGCGGGGCAAGTGCTTCGCGCGCCTTTTTCAAGGCGTAGTCTCCTGTGAGAAATTGAAGGAGGTGAAGGACCTCGGCCCTTCTCTTCTCCCCTTCTTCCTCTCAGGAGGCGCCGGAGTCCGACATAACCCGGTCCGTTACCCCCCTCAACCGGGTATCCATAAATTGATTCCCCAGCGTTAAAAAAAAGGTAGAACGAGTACATAAGAGTGCTTCAAAGGCCACTTGTATTAATTTCTAAAATTTAAAATCGATATATTTAAATGAATTGCTGTTCGTTAGTCTCGCTAAAACTCGAAAACCGACCGATTTGGCTAATTTCGGTCTTGAATTATTTATTTGTGTAAGTCCAGATAAGGTTTAAAAGGTAAATAAACAT
Source organism: Bombyx mandarina (assembly GCF_003987935.1). Next base: position 5,604,616 of record NW_021011484.1, read on the forward strand.
GAAAATGCTCGGAATTAAATAAAAATAACAATTTTGTTTTTCCGTTAATGTGTCCCCCGTCGGGCGGATTCCTTTTGTTTGTTTGAAGTTTATTTTATTCAAAAATTTAGGTCTTTTATTTATCGATCTTCGATCGAAGTCTGCCGGGTCAGCTAGTATAAAATATTGTCTAACTTTATCGTTATTGATATTTCTGCCATCGAACATTCGACCACATACTTCAAAGTAAACAAACCTTAGTAACAGTGTATAATTACGTTTTAAATATTAGCTACCAAAATTATTGAGTTATGTCTCCGGCAGCCAGACTATCCGCCTGAAGCTACCTCGCGAGCTTCAGTTTGTTATGAACGATTCTACTCAGGAAACTAAATTTCAATTCTTCATCAATATGAGGTCAATCGATGTCTACTTTAAAATAATATGTTTTATATTTTATAAATATTTTGAAAGAAAGAAATTAAAATAAATAATTAAAAATTAAGATTGGGGTTAGTAAAACACCAAAAGATAAGAGCTATCATTCCTCCTAAAATATAATTAGCTCTTATACAACGAGAACTAGAAACAGTAGTATGAGCTAATAAAAAGGTCGCCCAAATCCGGAACATGGAGTATGTTTAATAACGGTGCTAATAACGGTTAATAACGTGGCATGAGGATGCTTGCTCACCTCTACTCCAGCAGTGTCAATACCCACCAACCAACACCAGAGGGCTCGTTAAGAAGGCAGTGGGCGGATCAAATGGGTTCGATAACGGTATGACTTAGCACTAAATGAGTCATGAAGTCATCTGCCTATCGATGGCAAAAATACCAGCTGTAATATGCTTTTTAAATTTATCGATATTCATAGTAAAACCACAAAAAGGTCTCTAAGAATTTATACTTGTACCTCATATCGTGCTTGGCGATTGTCAAAATCATAGACTAGATGGCAATGTCATTAGCATTTGACATTAATATAAATTTTGGTCCAAGTAAATTGTACCGAAACATATTATTTCAAAATGAATGAGAACAAATCGTTTTCTGAGAAGGAGATGTTGATTGTGATAAAAGAACTATTGAAAAGGGATGGATACTTGAATAAACTGTCAGCCGAGGTTCGTTCATTATTCATTATATTATAATATTATGTAGTAAGACAGAGTCGCGACATCATATGTTTAAGTTTAAGAAATAAGGAAATCGTTTTTAAGATGTGAACAGTAAGGTTGTTTTTAGTACATCGACTGGCTTAATAAACACAATGTTAATGCATCCTTGGCTGAACCAATATCATAAGTGGCTCTTATTGAAGAGCTTTCAAGACTGGGTATGAACCTTAGACGTGAAATATGAAAGTTTTCTTTTAAACTGTTAATTAATTATTATTTTTTATTGCTGGATGGGTAGACGAGCTCACAGCCCACCTAGTGTTAAGTGGTTACTGGAGCCCATAGACATCTACGACGTAAATGCGCCACCCACCTTGAAATATAAGTTCTAAGGTCTCAAGTATAGTTACAACGGCTGCTCCACCCTTCAAACCGAAACGCATTACTGCTTCACGGCAGAAATAGGCAGGGCGGTGGTACCTACCCGCACGGACTCACAAGAGGTCCTACCACCAGTAATTATGCAAATTATAATTTTGAGGGTTTCATTTTTATTCCACGATGTTATTTCTTCACCGTGGAAGTCAATCGTGAACATTGTTGAGTACGTATTTCATTAGAAAAATTTGTACCCGCCTGGGATTCGAACACCGGTGTATCGCTGAACACGAATGCACCGCACGACCCTTAGGCTACGACGACTTCAAAGTCAAGTTTTCAGAGTTTTATTCCAGTAAGAAACCTGATATGAAGTTCTCGCCACTGTCGCAATTCAATGGATATTTGATTAAGTTGATATCATTTAAGATTACGTTCCGTGAGTTTTGACATATTTTTGAACACGTGGTAGTGCGCATTGTGTGCTCACATGGGCAGGTGCCACTGCCCTGTCTATTTATGCTGAAAAACAGTAAAACATTCGAGTTTGCCTTAGAAATCACGTTCCAGGTAGGCTGCGGCATTGTGATGCGTCCTGTGAACACATAACAAATAAATACAGATTTAAAATATTAAACAGGCTAATTTTAATACCTACGCAGACTTCTCGGAACTTATCCTCTTGCACCGATAGATGTTGATACCATAAGTGCCTCTTTACAATCATGCACACAGTCACGGCGACTTCTGCCGACCTCATGTCTCAAGCGAATGTGGTGGGGCCACTTAACACCTCTTGTGTTTCTTTTCATCTATTTAAAGACGCCAATAGTACTATACACAAATTTAAATGCATTTACGTTTTAACAAAAAGTATTTATTTTGTAAATGCCTGAGTGAGCAGAACGGTTGCCAGTAAAAGCTATTAAATAAACTGTTTGTCTCGAACATTTGGGTGGTAATAAGCTTTTAAGCTCTCAGTGAAATATCACAGCAAAATTTGGCAAGTGCATGGTGATGCTGTAAGTTAATAGCATACCGACTCTGAAAAGAAAAAGATAGGAAGATAAAACGAATGATGGTCACACGCAGCCTGCAGTATTGTCAAAGAGCTTATTCTTGAATCGATACGACATTCATTAATTATGTTTATTTAGCTTACTTAGATATAAAGTTTGTTTTAGTATGATAATTATGTGCTCAAGATTGCTGTTATCATTATAAAGTAATATAATATATTTGTAGTAAATAAAAAATATTAATGAGAAATTTTAAATTATATATATCCATATATATATGTATATTATGTAAAATTAATTAGTAAAACAATAAATCCAAAAAGATCTTATAACTCATCCAAGGGCTTTTGTATAATAAATAGTTTTTACGTTAGAGACCATTAGGCCAACGATAAGACTAACTTTTTCGTCGAAATTGAATAGCCTCTCGATTTGACTCAGGTACGAGCAAAAGTCACTGAACTTCTACAAGAGAGACAAAACAGTACACAGAAAAATCCACCCCCCGTCCCGAATGAAGAAGTCTCATTGATCAACCATTTAGTCTTAGAGTATTTGGAGTGGAACGGATATTTATACACTGCGGCTGTCATGGCTTCGGAAGCCAATACTGTAGAGAAGAGGACCAGAGCAGACCTGTGTGCAGAAGTCGGGGTCAAGGATGACGAGAAGTCCTCCACCTTGCCCCTGCTATCGAATGTCGTGACAGCATACACGGACAGGATTAAGAGGAAAATAAATAAATGCAAGAAGGCCTATTAATTTCGATTTAAATTAAACCACTATTGTTTTGAATGAAAAGGATATTTTAATGTTAATACGTCCCTCTTTTGACTATACTTGAGACCCTAGAACTTATATCTCAAGGTGGGTGGCGCATTTACGTCGTAGATGTCCATGGTCGCCAGTCACCACTTAACACCAGGTGGGCTGTGAGCTCGTCCACACATCTAAGCAATAAAATAAAATAAAAATAAAACACCGTGAAATGAGTATAAAAAAATAGAGCGTATGATGGCTATAACATAACGCAATGTTCTAGATTGATGAATCCAACGGAAAGTAGTGACTTGATCTTTATTCAGTAGAGGATCAATCGTCTCCTTAGATTCATGCAGACAAAATGGATTGCAATTGCCGATATCAAAAGCATTCCCTGAGTTGTATTCTGAATTAAAGGCTGTATTATAATTTGAGTGCTAGGTCGAGTAAGGTGTCGTAATGGGTGTGATTAAATTACCTTAAAGAGTAGGTTACCAGTAAGCTTAAGTTTAAATGTAAGATTAAGTTCCCTCTAGTATGAGGTTAGCGGAGTAAGTAGGGTTCTGGACTGTCATTAGTTAAGTGTCAGATCATAAAGCCCTCGTCAATACGTATAGAGAGACTGGTTAATTGCTATTCACGAACTCCCAATAGAAATGTAATAAAGCCACCAAGAAAGTGTAATTCACAGAGAACAGAGAATTGCGGGATGCACTCTTGTGTTTGAGAGGGCTTGTTAGCCAGCAACTACGATCAGAGATTTTTTTACACTCAGACAGACGATCTAATATCACCCAGTTTACCATGTATACCATGTGCTGTGATCTCTCCCTCCGAGTCTGATCCAGTAATAAAGCTTAATTCGGTTTAAGCACTGCTATAACTCTGTATCAAACGAGGATACGCGACAATTTTCACACAAAGCAAAAGGTACGCGCGGGTAAGTCGGTGAAAGACTCAAGTTCTGTGGATATTACATTTTTATTTAGTGCTCACTTAGTGTTTTGCGGCTACCGAAGTGTATAGCCATCACAGCATGGCCGCAGGGCTGCCCCCACCCTGAGACATTACGGTGGGCCGCTGGTTGGCTGTGCTTCTGGCATTGCTGACGTCCATGAGTGACGGTAGCCGCTCGCTATAGCAACGTAGGAGATGTTGATAGAGTCTGATGGTCCAAACGGTTGAACCTTATTATTTCACAATTTCTTATCAGAAACACGTTTCTAAATATTGTATGTTGTTAAAACAAATAAAATTTAAGCATTTGGAGATTTTCAATGACAAGAAGCTCTTATTTCTTTTTTGTTATTTTTTCATGGAGACTTAAGGCACAATTTGACTCCTTTTGTCCATTTTAAATTAACAACATTAGTTGATGCTGTTTCTTACAATTATTTTTTAAAATATTTATAGAAGAGTACAAGGAATTAAATTCGGCATTTTAATGATGTTTATTTAGGTGAGATAAAAACAAAATGATTTAAGAGCTTTTCCAGAAATTCATGACATTTGAAAAAAATCTGTTGTAATGAATTTCTCTTCTAGCTTATTAGATCATTGCCACATTTCACTTGTGAAATCCTAGTTCTGACGTCCTATTTCTGGACATTGATGCAGTGTAGACCGTGATTACGTAACTTTTAATTGGACAGACTTAGATTTCGAGATTTTGTTCTGTTTGTGGGCCCAGAGCCCTTCTGGTAGTGTAAGACACATTGTGCTCGGCCGCATAGTAATCATATGTATTGGTTTAATGGGTCAGAAATGCACGATTCTAGTTAACTTGAAGCTTTCAGGTATCATAAGAACTTAGGTTAGGAGTTAAGTAGTTTAGGTGTCCCCGGCACCAGTAAAAAATACATCAGTCAGTAGCGCATCGTGGACCCTGGATTCAAAATGAATCTAATCTCATCAGATGACATCACTTACCAACCAAAGACATAATAGAGCACGCTGGCTCCCTAATCTGTTGTAATCAGCTCGAGTTGAATGGACGATTGATGTACAATACTGAATTGGTTCCGATAGATTGATTTTCTAAAACGGTGGCCTCATTGTACGGATCGGACTGAGAGGTTGTTTCGGAGATCCTTCTATTGTTGTTACACATAAAAGGACAGAGACATTTTGAAGAATTTCACTATTGATAGGATTTACAGTACTTATACCGAACATATAGCTCAGCTCAAAGTATTCCACCAGTTTCACAATAGCTGATCGAGGAGGTGCTTGACGATACTCCACAGGTGCTTTAGTTTTGCAAGCTGTGACTGCGAAATTACACCATTTTTGTAATGAATTATATTATAGTAATTTCAATGCATGTTTTGTTGAAGTGTTTATAGTTCCATTTTTATTTATGACGTAATGTTTACTTGTCATCCGGCAAGTAGAGGTATTTTTAATAATGACAATTGCGAAAATAACGGGTCTTTAAAAATTAAACCTGGATTATTGGAACACCCTAAATACAATATAGATTTATTGGTGTTAATTAATAAAAACGCATTAAATAACCCAGACTAATCACAGAAATCTTTCTATACTGATATTTATATTATTATTTCAACAAGACTGGCTAGGTATTTGGAGATAATGGTAAAGGTATTTTAAAAATTACCGTCAGCACCATCTCCGTGTTGAGGCGTTCTGAGAACAATACCACTTTACTAGACTTCATCATTGAACACTTTCAAGCTTTCGAGGCGTCAAAATTAGTTTCCGTTTAATTCTAGCGTTATTTTATTATTATTTATTGGATATATACATGCCTGTCTTTGTTTATTATCGATTGTACCGAGGATGCTTGCGGATTCGTCAAAAAAGCTTCTTGTAGTGACCGAAAGGTCGTCAGTCGGTATGCCGTAGATAACTGGCTTATTTGGTGACCATTTCATGGTTGAGTGACGAGCAAAAAAGGATTCCATTAGGGTGTGACTCCCAAACTACTGAAGTCAAGGTGCCCCGCGTGTTCAATCGAGCCCAAAAAAGCAAACACGAACAAAAAAAAATGCTCTTCCTTACACTTGACAGTAGAAATTGTTTACAACGTGGGAGAAAGGTAGAGGAAGTTTTCGTACCACTTGTGACTTAATGTTGCTTGTTGCCCGCAGAGGTGTAGACAACTTGGAACGTCTGATGGTCACTGGGAAAATTGAAGGAAAACGTCCTAGAGGCCGGAGCCCCAAACGTTGGTCCGACCAGATCTCCGAGCAAACTAGCGGACCACTTAGCGCTGCACTACACCAGGCAACTGACCGGAATCGATGGAGGCTGACAGTCGACAAGCTAAAACGGAGTCACGATCCTCAGCAATGAGGGAGCGATGGAGAAGAAGAAAGTGACTTAATAATTGCGCATAATTTACAGTGACGAAGTTTTACATGACTAATAATTTTATAATTACAATTGTGCAGTAAAAGAATTCATCGTGCATACTTTTTTTTAAGAGAGCTAGTTATTTTTCGTATTGATGTGACTGTCCGTAGTAGTGACGGCATCAACTCGAGTCATGGAACTTTCAGCTTCCTTGTCTCATCAGCTCGCGATAAAGTTATCGGTTTTTTATTTTATTTTATTGCTTAGGTAAGTGGACCAGTTCACGGCACACTTGGTGTTAAGTGGAGCTCATTGACATCTGCAACGTAAGTACGCCTCTCACCTTGAGATATAAGTTCTAAAATCTCCAGTATAGTTACAACGGCTGCCCCGCCCTTCAAACCGAAACGCCTTACTGCTTCACGGCAGAAATAGGCAGAGTGGTGGTACCTACCCGTGCGGACTCACAAGAGGTCCTACCACCAGTAAATTTAACCAGTTTAATCGTGAGTTTCTCATTTAGAAACTACAGTCTGTGGTTTGGTTTGTTTTGATATTTAAAAGAATGGTTCATAGCCTAAGATGAGAAGCAAGAAGCGCTTAGGAACAGGCGGGCCTTGAGTTTCTTGAGCTCGTCTAGCCGTCATAGGAAACAGATCACTGTGAGTAATGCCGTTAGCATATCTAACAACACATGGAGATTGCGTTTCGATTCATTGTATTTCATCAATTGAAAAAATATAGGAAATATTTTAAGGAAATGATCGCAAAATATAATCGTCACGCTAAACCTATTTATACGCCGAATATAATCAAATAAAAGCAAATAGGCAATCAGTATGCGTCGAATTGGGATGAAGGATGGAAACGAAAGTCCTTCCCGGTAGCTAATTGGATTAGTTGTAGAGTTGTAACTAGAGTGCTGTGTACAGCTCGCCTTACTCAACTTTATTAACTTGTGTTTCGCATATAACTACTATAGATTTGTTCTGTAAATATAAATATTCTGATCAACTAACTACACAATATTTATTTTTCATTAAACGAATATTCGTTGAAATAATATTTGTTTCATAGTTATGAGTTTTCGTGTATCTAACAAAAAAATAGTTTTTGAAACCTCTATATTATTTGCAAGTCTCATTTGGTTACATGTTTGCGCTAAATTTACGCGAATTTCTTATTGTCATCACTTACTTACGTGAATGTGGTGCAACTATTGCTTTGTAGTTTCTAAGACGTAATCGGTAAGAGACCCGGTGTATTTCCGTCTGTTGATTCGTCTATGCCGAAGTAGTTACAAAATTCTATTAGGACAGAATGGCAAAAACGAGTAGGTACACACCTAAAAAGTTTTTTATAAAATCGTCCCCAATGAAGTCCCCAAAGAAATATACTCATATAAATAATATATTCATTTAAGTTCAAAATGTTGACTTTTGTATTAGAAGTGCTCAGTCGAGAATTTCAACAGAAGCGACTCTTGTCAATTACACGATTCCTTCAATTTGCGATGTCCGTGAGAATATTCTCGAGACTTATTCAGTTGGATTACAATCGGTTCGAGCTGAATAGGAATCGTTGCGAGTTATGGACAAGCGTAGCGAGACGCGAATGTTACTAGGCACAGTATTAAAACCGTTTCCTTGTACCTCCGCAGCCCCTCATAAAAACTCCGCCAAGTACATTTTGGATTCACTTTAATGCATTAACTGATTATCCTTTAACTATACTGTGGTGTTACTGTAGCAGATTCTTAGAACGAGAATGGTGACGCAGTATTCGAGGCCCGACGTGATTCTTCATTTGCATGGAAATGGCTGCTACTCTTCAAACCGATAAGCACGATTGTTTAGTGGAAGAAATTTGCAAGATCGTGCTCACAATATTTCCTACCATGAGTATTTAGAATTAGGAGCAGGGGAGAGCTAGGTGATAAACTGATTTGACGACCTTTTACCGAAGTTAAAGAAGTGGTTATGGTACCAGAACCAAATTTCGGTCTTACAAGGTAGGCAGAGGAATTTTATTTTTACCGGCCAAGCTCCCAGTGAATTAGCTATGTCTAGCTATTTAACAAAAAATTCAATGACGTTTGACGTTGTTTTATTTTCTATACTAATATTATAAAGAGGATATATTTGTTTGTTTGTTTGTATTGAATAGGCTCCGAAACTACTGAACCGATTTGAAAAATTCTTTCACTGTTTGGAAGCTACACTATTCCCGAGTGACATAGGATATAATATTTTTTGAAAAAAAATAGAGATCCTTACTAAAACTCCAATAATGTAACCAAAGGTGTAAAAAATTACCTAAAATATTCTTTACATCGCGTGCCCTGCGAAAACTATTGATGATAGAATAAAATAATGTACTACGACTTTTGTAGAACACATTATTATTTACAAAAAGTGTTACGACAGCATATATCTAACTATTAAAGTTATGCCGCAATAAGTGTTCTTTTATTACAAAAAATAAAACCACGTCAAATATCGTTGAAACTTTTGTTAAAGACCCGAGCGGAGCCGGTGCGTGCCGCTAGTTTAAAATAAAATAACACTTAATAATAGTGCGGCATAGCTATAATAGTTAGACATGCGCTCTCTCGACACTTTTTGTAAATAATAATGTGTTCTACAAAATCGTAGTACATTATTTTATTCTATAATCAATAGTTTTCGCAGGGTACGCGATGTAAAGAAGATTATAGGTAATTTTTTACACCTTGGGTTACATTATTAAAGTTTGAGTAAGGATTCCCAATTTTTTCAAAAAATATTATAGCCTATGTCACTCGGGAATAGTGTAGCTTCCAAACAGTGAAAGAATTTTTAAAATCAGTTCAGTAGTTTTGGAGCCTATTCAATACAAAAAAACAAACAAATCTTTCCTTTTTATAATATTAGTATAAATTTATAAAAAAAATAGATTTTTTAATAAAAAATAGATAATACTTTATAAATTTTTATCAAAATCAAATAAATACGAAATTGAAGCATCTGTTCAAATTATATACAAATATGTACAAGTACACACAAAGTTTCAAAGCAAATGAAAGTAGGTAAGCATCTAATATTCTGTTACATTACATACTAGGTACTACATAACTATAACGTTTGTACTATATTTGTTCTTGTTCCATGCTTCGGGAGTCTTGGTTTGATTTAGATGAAACTTAGACAGTGTTAATTGGCTCTTAAGGAATCTGGAACATAACTAGGATATTGTGTTTTGGTGTAATTTTTTCGCTGCTTCGAGAGGATATAATTGCACCTAACTTCTGCCTACCCATTAAGACCCGGGACACGGAATTGAACACATTCCGTGTCACTCAATAGTCTGTATCGAACGAAACAGAACGCAAGCGAGGCAGAGAAGGCAGAGGAGGGATAAGACTAACCAAGAGCGCATTCCATACCCGGCCACTAGCAAGAATAACCGATTCAAATACTTAAGTTTGTGTCGTGATCATTTCGATACGTGGATCCAGAATCGTATAGCTGAGGTGCCAAAGTAATTGGTAAGAGATGTGGTAAGACGTGTGCACACCTGGTGCTCGTTACGGCTCTGTCTAATTGATTGGCGCGTCCTGTACTAGAAGCACGACGCTATATTCAAACGCGATGCCTTTGTGATAATTCGTTTTTTGAGCATCCCAATTCTGAAACAAAAATCTCCTTGAAGCGAAATTAGTACAAAATAGGGTACTTCGATTTGTATTCCAAATGAAATCAAACCCACGAGCCTCATTCCTTTTGGAACGTCGCCAACACAAAGCTCACTGCACGTATTGACTACGATCCTATTGACTATATCTTATATGATATTAGATTTTGTCCTCGGACTAATATTTTTATGCTGATTTTAATAAAAAGATAAGGCAACCAATAAAAGCGCCGGCATTAAAGCTATTTTTATTAGCCCACGTTATAAGAATTGATCTTTATGAGATCTAAATATTAGATTAGACATATGAGGAATACAGTTTCACATATAGATGTGTTTTGAGGACGAAATGTCTCAACTCATGTCTCATCTCAGGCAGGATGTGAGTTCTTCTGCATGACAATGCTTATAGATGTAGACGGGCTTGAAATTCCATTCGAACTATGAAACTAGTGACTGTGCTTTATGCAATAAGCATTTCACTGTTTTTTTATGTAAGAAGTCGTCGTGGCCAAAGGATAAGACGACCGGTGCATTCTTATTGAGCAATGCACCGATGTTCCGATGAATCCCATGCGAGTACCAATTTTTCCAATGAAATACGTACTCAACAAATGTTCACGATTGACGTCCACGGTGAAGGAATAACATCGTGTAATAAAAATCAAACCCGCAAAATTATAATTTGCGGAATTACTGGTGGTAGGACCTCTTGTGAGTCCGCGCGGGTAAGTACCACTACCCTGCCTCTTTCTGCCGTGAAGCAGTAATGCGTTTCGGTTTGAAGAGTGGGGCAGCCGTTGTAACTATACTTGAGACCTTAGAACTTATATCTCAAGGTGGGTGGCGCATTTACGTTGTAGATGTCTATGGGCTCCAGTGACCACTTAACACCAGGTGGGCTGTGAGCTCGTCCACCCACCTAAGCAATAAAAAAAAGCTACTCTAGCGGCCATGCTCACAAGCCGCCACCCGATGTATTGTATTAGCGATGCCCCTAGACTGCACGAGTGGCGCGTCAATTAGCGCCATTTGTACGTCATGTAAGTTTTTCTATATTTATTTTCCCTTTTCGTTTTATTATTATATTCGTGGTAAGAATTGTAAGCAAAATATATTAATAGTGTATTGATCTGTTGAGCGGTGGAGCGCGCTCTCTCACTTCGAGTTTCTAGTGTTGCCTTACAGTCGAGGAAACATTATTTTTCTTTCATTGAATCTAGAATAACTATGAACAAAGATTTTTTTTTTATTGCTTAGATGTGTGGACGAGCTCACAGCCCAACTGATGTAAAGTGGTCACTGGAGCCCATAGAAATCTACAACGTAAATGCGCCACCCACCTTGAGATTTAAGTTGTAAGGTCTCAGTATAGTTACAACGGCTGCTCCACCCTTCGAACCGAAACGCATTACTGCTTCACGGCAGAAATAGGCAGGGCGGTGGTACCTACCCGCGCGGACTCACAACAGGTCCTACCACCAGTAATTGCGCAAATTATAATTTTGCGGGTTTGATTTTTAATACACTATGTTATTCCTTCACCGTGGAAGTCAATCGTGAACATTTGTTGAGTACGTATTTCATTAGAAAAATTGGTACCCACCTGCGGGATTCGAACACCGGTGCATCGCTTCATACGAATGCACCGGACGTCTTATCCTTTAGGCCACGACGACTGCAAAAGTTGTTTTATTGTTACAAAATGACAAAGAAGGAATCCTCGTCGTTTAGTCGAGTCGAACTGTCCCTCCCTTCGTTCGTATAAAACACTCATTTTGGTAATGTAGATGCATTTAATAGAAAAATATTTAAATTAAAACTTGAACTAGCACTGTATATTCGATTATCTCATTTGGGATGAATGAATCGATAGAGCTTTTCAGAGAAAAAAACATTTTCAATTCTCGTCACAGCTCTTTTTCTAGGTGTATTAATTTCCCGTTCATTTGGCTAGCACCATATCTCTCATAATATGATACTATTTTAAAATGAGCTACTTTACAGCTGGGGCGGTTTTTTTTTTATTACTTATATGAGTGGACGAGTTCACAGCCCACCTGATATTAAGTGGTTACTGGAGTCCATAGACATCTACAACGTAAATGCGCCACCAACCTTGAGATATAAGTTCTAAGGTCTCAGTATAGTTACAACGGCTGCCCCACCCTTCAAACCAACACGCACTACTACTTCACGGCAGAAATAGGCAGGGTTGTAGTACCTACCCGTGCGGACTCACAAGAGGTCCTACCACCAGTAGACCATAGACATGCAGACCACAGACCACAGAATGATGCAACCAGTAGTGCAACAACGTTGAGGATTCCCATATCCGGACCATCATCGGATCATCATCATCATCGATAATTTTTATTTGCCCCTTAACAAATATTTCAGTCATTGAGAGCACATCAGAAATTTAAATCAGGATGAAAATTGTAAATTGCACCAAACAGTTTGGCGAAATCGATAAACAATATAGTCAAGTCAAAGTTAAGATCACGATTCTGAGATCAAGCCCGACGTCGAATAACTAACCCATTGTCGGAGTCCGGGCCGCTATAAATTATGTCCGACTGTCCCCTTCCCGGGCCAATAGTTTGTAACTAAAGCCCGGGATAGGAAAGAAACAGTCAGACAGTTTGATTTAATTGAAATATCAATTATAATTTAATTGCGTTAAAATAAACAAATCAAATCAAATCAAATCAAAAAAGTTTTATTCAACATAAATGAAAGTACATACTTGTTGAACGTCAAAAGAACTACCGCCAATTCACAAGAACTAGCCTCCGTCCTGAGAAGAATTGGCAAGAAACTCAGCGGGCATGTCTTTTTTTTTTGAAATATTAGATAATTTTTTTTCATATTAGATTTTTTTAAATATTCATTTTTACAATAAGTAACTATAACATAACAATTATTACAATATAAATGCCCGGAGCGAGCGCACAATTCGACCCTCAAAATTGGAAAAATAATTGCTCCATTGCAAAAATAGGTACAGTTTAAATATAGATACTTCTCGTAGGCTATATTTGAGAAAATCAGGTCCTCGCATTTGTATCACCACACCGCTCGCCACCGAAGCAGAGATCATCTAAGCTTTGTAGAACCACTGCGTTCACCCGCTGTGCATCCAAAAATCATTATTGCGGCATATTAAGCGGTTTTGGAGTGAACTTGTCTGAGAGTACTCACTAGTGGGCAGCTTGTGGCTATGCCTTGGTATTGCTGACGTCCACGGTAGCCACTTATCGTTAAGTAGGCCGCAAGGTCGTTAGCTTAGAAAAGGAAACTAAAAAAATGCAACATCAACAAACTGCGGTAGTGAATGGAATATATCATTTAATATATAAGTAATAAGAGAAATATTTTCTTTGTAACAATATTTTTGGCACTACTAAGTACATAATCAACTATCTGCATATTATGTGTTATTTGCTATGTTATATAAAAGTTACTAGCTGTACCCGTCCGCTTCGCTGGGCATTTAAAATTAACATTATTGTTTCTCACCCCCACAAAGAATTTCATCATTAACACCCCCGCAACTGGTGTAGAGAATCCAACGCTCATATAAATATTCGCCTATCCATTAAGTACATGTATTTCCTACATGGATACCAAGTTTCAAGTCAATCAGATGCATTGTTCAGTAGTTATAACGGAACATCCGTAAAAATCACTGCAGATTTAAATATTAGTATAGATTAACGTATTGTTTCATCACCACCTTTGGTTTCCGTTCCATGTAATCGATTTTCTTAGTCTTCTCCCACAAATTGTGCCCTGGATCCATTGTTGTTGGGTGCAGCCGGCAGCTTGCGGATTGCAATGACTTTTGCCACTTTTGTCTGTTAACAATGGCTCTCTGACAGACGATAGTCGGTGAGAATAAGGAAAAGAAGTCATTTCAATTTTCGCTGAACAGATTTATTTTTATTCTTTTTGGGTTTGTTTCAATCGTGGACTTATCGGATGCTATTATTGTTGAAGATTCATAAGTACTCACAGTTGTCAGGTGGGCGGTACTCCTTTTGATTTATCTTTAATATTGATAGTATTTTGAATTCTTTATGTAACTCAGAGGAAACAATGTCTAAAAAGAACTTCTAAAGCGGGTGTAGCTAAATGTAGCGGACAGATTTAATGACGTCATACCGACGAGCCCGGCTCATCTGACGTCATAAGTCTACCGAAACTCATAAGCAATACAGCTCGAATGTCAGCAAATGAGACGTAATATTGAAACCTGAAAATTAATTAGTAAAATGGCTCTTACTCTACAAACGGGAATGAAAGATTGAAACTAACTGAAAAATCGATAATTCTCCCGCGAATTAGTTGAATATCTGCGCATTTACAAGGAATGGTAGAAACCGACCATTAAAATTCGCATATTGCAAACTAACACCAATATACCTATTTTCTTAATCGTTCGAAACCTCTGGGTGTACGCATGGATTTATATTATCTCTGGTTTTGATATTTACCGTATTTCCATAGTGAGATTCTTTAAGGAACTGAAGAGATAATCTCATCATTCCCTTTTCACCAAGTCCACACTTTATTACTGTCAAGAATCACGCTGTTCCACTTTGCTCCCAAATATATTTACTCTCTTAGTTATGATTAAAATACAGTTTGATATACGCCGCTGTTGGCAGAGTGATATCTACAGCTAAGATTGCCCAAATCCCCAGTGTTTCGGGTCTCCTCCTTACGCGGAGTGGTGAGGGAAACAAAAGAAAACGAGGAGGTGGGACGTATGCACCCTTCTTCTAATTAAGAAACTGCCCCTCTGCCGTTATCGGATCCTTTTACTTCCATATTTATAGAGCATACTTTTCAAAAAGTAGCGTCAAAGTTTAAGTTTAATAAAGTCACAACGTCGATCCCAGACCATATTATTATAGTTTGAAATAAATTTACTGCATAACTTGTGACACGAACTTTCCAGTTTTCAACAACTTTTCCACAAAGCTCCGACCACGGAGAAATGTTTTGAACTCATACATTCTTCATGTAATTTTATCAAAATGCTTACATGTTTATCACAAAATTCAGTTAGTATTGTATTTGCATAATTCAGTTTTATTCATCAAAACTGTAAAAGAAGTTTGATTTTAACAGCATGTAGATATATTGCCTTTAATTGTTCCTTGAGGTGACTTAGCTTAGCTAACTAACTTAGCTAGTCTTTTGCAAATAAATAGTCTGTGAGTATGTCTTACATTTAGTGTATGCCAACGACATTTTCAAGATAAGTTTTTAAATAAAAGTTCCGAACAATAACATTGAGACCATAGGTAAGCCGAGCAATTTCAAGCACTCGATGAAAGATCTTTACTTTGTCGATGTTTCCAAATAACCAGTTACAGCATTGAACTCATATCATTAGCTCCGGGTAGGCGGAGCCATTGATACTCGATATCGCATCCGAGTGATGTGGGACAAAAACTTATCGAAGAAAACAACTAGAGGAGGCTACGAATACTAAGTTTGAAAATGTTCAGAATCCAAATTCATTGCGTTGCTGTGTAGTGTATATTCAATGTATTTTGGATATTTGTCAACAGATGGCACTATAACAAAATGTTGTTACACCACTCAAACAGTACGCGTACGACATAGAAAATCATTTAAGGGTATAGTACTAAAAGTGGCTGCTGCTAATTGGTAAAAGGCATTAACAATATACATAATATGCTAATTTTGTGACAGCTGCGACAAGTTTTGTGACAATTTGGATCCTCAACAAATTCATATTTTGTTTGTTGGTGACAAGTGCCATGTATAGTATATACATATTATTATGTACCACATTCCGACCCGGCAGGCTAGTTCTGGTCCAGTGAGGTACCGTAAAGGAACGACCGACGTAGAGTATCCAACTACCGCCTCGATGATCCGCCGGCCATATCTCCTTGGAAGAGGCGCTGCTGTCGGCATTCTGGACTATACCACTTGGCCAAAATCAAGTGCCGGATCGAAAGCACCATACACCGCCAACCGATTGTTCTTTAGCAGCAACTCTGTAGAAATGCTGTCATACGGTCCGTTAAAATGGTCGTTAGCGCCGCGCGGCTTTTCCCCTTCAGGTCGCCATGTAACCATCACCGGGGGGAGACCGCCGCCAGCCGTAGGAGCCGGATCGTATATTGGCCTCCGGGTCGGCGACGACAAATCACCATCAGAAACAAAAAACAAAAGTCATGTGGCGTCACATAATCTATTCGTAAAGCGTACACAGTCGTTTGTGTTACGGAATGCTTATGAAGCAGGGTACAGCTGTCATTACATAGAGGGAGGATTACAAATTAGCAAAAAAAAAATTTTTTTTTAAACCGTGCTTCACATAAAATGCTTATGAATTTTATAAATGTTAAGAAAGGTAAAGGTATTAGGTAAAAAGTAAAAAGGGTAGGTATTAGGAAAGAACGGTAAGATCAATTAGTTTAATTTGTGCTTAAAATAGGTAATAATGCATAAGAAAGTAAATAAAATGTACAGGAATTCGTTCAAAATCTCTCTTTTTGAAATACAAAGATATTATTGATATTTGTCTTTTGTTTTTATTATTATTTTATATTCAATTGCAGAATATTAGAATTACACTTTGAGTTAATTACAGTAATTACTCTCTGTTCCGAATTATAATTTAGAACTTGTTTTTGTATGTAGGGTTATACATAGACACGTGTATATTTAAATCTATACATATATAAGATTGTAGGAGTATGTGCATTAAATTTCATCCTTTGTATAATTAAACCTTTTTTTATTTTATTTTTATTGCCCTTGTAGGCAGACGAGCATACGACCCACGTGATGGTATGTGGTTACCGTCGCCCATGGACTTCAGCAATGCTAGGGACAGAGCCAAGCCGCTGCTGCCTATCACTTAATACTCTCCACAAGGCTCGTTTAAAGAAGGACATGTCATAGCGCTCGGGAAACACCGCGGAGGGGAGCTCATTCGATAGCCGGATGGTAAAAATGTCCTCTGGAAACGCAGCTATATTTGCTTGCAATGTTGAATCCGGTTGTAATAAATACTTAAGTCAGCTTGGCGCGATACAGTTCACAGTTTACAATGAGCGAGCACTGCGAGACTGACTCTAACGCAAGGAGGTATGAGAATTAATGTATTAATTAATGTAATAAATAATTTTTTACATGATTTTTCTTGCAAGTGAATATTTTGTAAAAAAACTTTGCTAAGAAAAAAATGAATTTTGAGTTGTTTAGTTCTACGTTCATTCCTTTTAACTTATATTTTTTTGTTTGGATGAAATAATAATTCTATTTTTTTTAAGTGATTTTATGACCTGGTAACTAAGACCTTTAAGTCATGTCTTATTTTAATTTATATTCTTATTTTTATGAAAAATGATAATATGGAGTGAAATGAAATGAAAATGATTAACTTGAGACATTAATCAACTGGGATGAAATTAAATGAAATGAGATGATATGGGATGAAATATAATCTTAGTAAAATGGTGGTCATTTACTAAGATTTCTTCAGTGGAATTTTTGGAGGATCCCGAGAAGTTGCGTCCAGCGGCTTTGTTTCATTTTCCCACATTTATGCACTTTCACAGATATTAAACAGTTAATAAACCACCGTTATTACATATTTAAACCTGAAGAAACACTAAATAGACAAAATAAAACAAATCACACAACTTCACTCCTCGCGTTCCCGCCAAAAAGTCTTAATAATTCTGTAAAGGAAAAACATAGTTCTACCTGCACAATATCGAATGGGCGTAAATATAATATTATATTGTACTATGAAAATAGTTTTGCTAATCTTTTCACTCCGACGTCAATCCCCTTTGTAACCCAAAGTTGTATATTAATACAACATTGAAATACATGAAACTTTGGATCATGAAATAGATGAAACCATATAATAATGAACAACTATTGTAAAAGTTCCTCATTTCAGTTTTACCATGAACGATGACGCTGAACTGTATCGGAACAGTAGCAGTATGCAAAGGCGAGACGCTTTGAATTCTTTAACTGAATATTTACCTAAATTTAAATGGAAGGAAAGTAAAGAGAAGATTTTAGACATCGGTTGTGCTGACGGAAGTGTCACTAATATCATTAGCTCATGCTGTCCCACGGACTTTGAACTTTTTGAAGCGTGCGACGTGAACGTTAAATCTGTTAAATATGCTACGGAGCATTACGGAACCAGTAAGATGAGGTTCAGAGTCATGGATATAGAGGGTGACCTACCGAAGGAGATGGAAAGAAAGTTTGATCACGTCTTTTCATTTTACACGCTGCATTGGATCGAGAATCAAGAGTGAGTTTTCAGTAATCAAATGCTTCGTATCATAATGAAATTGTGGCGGTAGCCATCTCAGAACACAAGATGTTTCGTGTTATGAAAATCAAACACGCAAATTTTAATTTGCGTAATTACTGGTGGTAGGACCTCTTGTGAGTCCGCGCGGGTAGGTACTACCACCCCGCCTATTTCTGCAGTGAAGCAGTAATGCGTTTCGGTTTGAAGGGTGGGGCAGCCGTTGTAACTATACTTGAGACCCTTAGAACTTATATCTCCAGATGGGTGACGCATTTACGTCGTAGATGTCTATGGGCTCCAGTAACCACTTAACACCAGGTGGGCTGTGAGCTCGTCCACCCATCTAAGCAATAAAGAAAAAAAATGTTTTTTAACAGATACCTGAATTTCGATTATGACATTTTCAAGATAATCTTGCATCTAAACAAGTTCCGAACAACAACATTCAGACCGTCGGTCAAGCAATATCACCGTCTCGATGGAAGAACTTCCCTTCATCGTTATACCTTCCACAAAACTTCTTTTTGCATTCACTTATTTGTCGACAACGAAGATGAGTCCACGTCGGCTATCCCGGTCAGTAGGCCGTCAGACCCAGGCCGCTCGCGCGATGTCGCCGGTGCTCCGTGAAGAGCTCATGGGACTGCAGGCTACTGGACTGCCTCATGGGTTTCAAAAGCGGAAGCGACTCTTGACCGGCGCTATCCAGAATGATTCAAATCCGCTGTTTTCCGCCTTCATCCGTTGTTAACAATTATTATTTTTATTATAGCGTACACTCTGGTATCTTCCTGCCGCGATGGCGTTAGATACAAGGCGCGTGATTTTTAGTTTATTAGTACTGCTTCATCACATATGAAACTTCCAGGAAAGCCTTTCAAAACATTTACGATCTCACGGCAGATGACGGTGAGTGCTTCCTAACCTTGCTGGCTCAAATGCCTGTCTTCAACTTATTTGATGCTCTCAAACACACTGATAAATGGCGACATTGGCTCAGATACATCAAAAACTTCATCTCCCCATACTATGAGACTTCGGTAAGACAGATTTGTTTATATTATATAAATTACTGTACGTCAAGTTTTTTTAGTATAATATTATCTAAAACAATCAACGTTTATATATTTTTTCTATTTCATATATACAGTATATTGCAATTATGATCACACATCATTGCCCCAACTTTCAAACTAAAAAATTGATATTTTAAAATTGAAAGATAATATTTTATAATAACAATTTGTTAGTATAATGCCATTAAAACTATGACGAAAAGTTTTGTGATACACCAGAAGAAGTAGAAAGTAGTAAAACTTATTGACAAACAGAAAATCATGTAATTTCATTGTATTCGCTCAAAAATTTGCATATTATTATTTACTGAGTAATGCAAACAACGTGATCTGACGATGATAAAATTTAGAAAACATAATAAATACTTCGATCATCCACTTGGGAATAGAGTGACAAAGTTTGGGTGGAGAAAACGGATTGTTTTACTGGATTATTCAATAATGAATAGGAGCATCCAAATTTGTAAAGTAATAAAGTTTAGTCGAGAGAGTGTACTGATTTTCTAGGCCTCACGGTGCTTACGGGGGTGAATTACGACTGTAGCGATACTGTCATTCAATATTTTCCCTGGCGAGAAAAATTGCCAGCTACTAGCACGTAATGCACTACTAGCACGTAATGAAGGCATTTGGTGGTTTCAGGATCCAGATGTGGTGATAGAGTTACTACTTAAGAGAGTGGGTTTTCGTTACGTGGACGTGCGCTGTCGACAAAAGAAATTTGAATTTTACGACATAAAATCATTTCGAAGTGAGTATGACTCTACCGTCAGGACAATAATACGGAACTACAGCGAACTTTTATGGGAAATTACTCTGAGGTCGTTTTAAAAAGAAAACTTTTAGGATACGAACTATTTATTGGATTTATACAATATGGATGGTAACTCTCAGAGCAATCCCGGCAGCCGCACCTGTACTCTAAGACAATTCACTCTCTACTGCCTGTTCTGCGGTCTCCTCTAAAGTCTCTACCTCGGACCGCCTAGTCAGCGGGTCGAGGGTATCAGCATTTTAGGGTTCAGTACAGATACATAACAGAACGAACAATGAATACCATCATATATTCAATTCGATATTCAAGGGGGGTTGATTGCTTCCCGCTTCCGTAGGTTTAAACCGCGATTCCCTACAAGTGACCCCTGGGTGGTGCTAAACGGGAGCCGAATACTTAATCGGTGGTAGGACTTGTCCGACTGGCTGGCGACCACCCTCCAACTAGAGTCCGCCGCCAAATAGCCTAGCTGTGTTCCGGTGTGTGGGTTGGAGAGCAAGTTCTATTCCTTCCCTTTCCTCTTCCTTGTTGGGTGTGAGTCTTGATGATACCTGGAACATGCGGAGCAGACGTGTGTGCGAGCTTGCGGGACGTGATTGTTCGACGGGGGTATAGGGAGACCCAGTGAAACGGTTTTCGCCGCCGCCCGCCGGTCAGTAGCGGACCTGAACCCGGGTGTCACTACTAAGCTCCGCCCCGGGAAGCTGTCCCGCCAACCGGTGTAAAATTCTGTCGTGCGGTCGTCGTGCCGGAGTTGGAGACCGGAGTGGATCCCGGCGATCGTACGCAGGGTGGACTGGGGGCCCTTCCATGCCCTGCGTCGGTCTCTCACACAACCCGTGATCGACCACGCACTATGTTCCGCGCTTTATTCAGGTGTTGTCATGATTTCACTTCCAACATCCTAGCTCACCCTATCCCACTCTCCAAAAAACAAAATGAAAATAAGGAAAAGAAAAAGGGCTATATCGGCGATCCCCTATTCCACATTTAATGTGGAGCTCAGCAATGTCAGGGGCCTACATAGTAACCTTGACGCCGTACACCACCATCTTGAGATGGCGCAGCCTGCCCTACTGTTTCTGACGGAGACACAGATATCTGCTCCGGATGATACCTCTTACCTTGAATACCCCGGCTACGTATTGGAGCACAACTTCCTGCGTAAAGCTGGGGTGTGTGTATTCTTCCGGGCTGATGTCTGTTTTCGCCGTCTACGAGGCCTCGAACAACGGGACCTGTCCCTCTTGTGGCTGCGCGTAGATCACGGGGGCTGTATCCGAATCTACGCGTGCCTGTACTGGTCCCACAGCAGTGATGCAAGTTCAGCTCTGTTTGAGCTTGTACAAGAGGGGACTAACCGCGTGCTTGAGCAGTACCCATCTGCGGAGCTGGTGGTTCTTGGAGACTTTAACGCTCACCACCAAGAGTGGTTGGGGTCCAGAACTACTGACCTCCCGGGCCGGACTGCCTACGATTTCGCCTTGGCCTACGGCTTCTCCAAGCTGGTGACACAGCCCACCCGTGTCCCAGATATCGAGGGGCACGAGCCTTCTTTGTTGGACCTTCTGCTGACTACAGATCCGGCCGGATACAGTGTGGTGGTCGACGCTCCACTTGGATCGTCTGATCACTGCCTTATTCGTGCTACCGTGCCACTCTCTCGTCCTGGTCGTCAAACGACGACCGGGTATCGAAGAGTTTGGCGGTATATGTCAGCAGATTGGGATGGATTGCGTGAATTTTACGCATCCTACCCATGGGGGCGGTTCTGCTTTTCCTCTACTGATCCTGACGTCTGTGCGGACCGTCTTAAAGACGTGGTGCTTCAGGGGATGGAATTGTTTATTCCCTCCTCTGAAGTGCCCGTTGGGGGTCGCAGCAGACCCTGGTATAACAATGCCAGTAGGGATGCTGCACACCTTAGGCGGTCCGCATACGCGGCTTGGGTTGACGCCAGGAGACGTCAGGACCCTAACATCTCAGAGAAAAGGCGGAAATATAACGCCGCTTCTAGGTCCTACAAGAAGGTTATTGCCAGGGCGAAGTCGGAGCACGTTGCTAGAATTGGCGCGCGACTAAAGAGCTATCCCTCTGGGAGCCGTGCTTTTTGGTCGCTCGCCAAAGCTGCAGAAGAAAACTTTTGCAGGTCTAGTCTCCCACCACTACGCAAGTCCGATGACAGTCTGGCCCATAGTGCGAAAGAGAAGGCTGACCTTCTGATCAAACTCTTCGCCTCTAACTCGACTGTGGACGACGGGGGTGCCACACCACCGAACATCCCCCGGTGTGATAGTTCCCTGCCGGAGATCTGCTTTACACAGTGTGCAGTCAGGCGGGAACTCCGACTCCTGGACATCCATAAGTCGAGTGGGCCAGACGGCATCCCTGCAGTGGTTCTGAAAACGTGCGCCCCTGAGCTGACGCCTGCGCTAACGCGTCTGTATCGCCTGTCTTATTGCGCTAACAGGGTCCCGTCTTCATGGAAGACCGCCCACGTCCACCCTATCCCCAAGAAGGGTGACCGGTTGGATCCATCGAGCTATAGGCCTATCGCGATAACTTCTTTGCTTTCCAAGGTGATGGAGCGAATAATAAATATACAACTTCTGAAGTATCTTGAAGATCGCCAGCTGATCAGTGACCGACAGTACGGTTTCCGTCACGGTCACTCACTTGGCGATCTTCTTGTATACCTTACTCACAGGTGGGCTGAAGCCTTGGAGAGCAAGGGCGAGGCTCTTGCTGTGAGCCTTGATATCGCGAAGGCCTTCGACAGGGTCTGGCATAGGGCACTTCTGGCGAAGCTACCATCTTACGGAATCCCCAAGGGTCTCTGCAAGTGGATCGCTAGCTTTTTGGATGGGCGGAGCATCACGGTCGTTGTAGACGGTGACTGTTCTGATACCATTAACGCTGGCGTTCCACAAGGTTCGGTGCTCTCCCCCACGCTTTTAATCCTGTATATCAATGACATGCTGTATATTGATGGCATGCATTGCTATGCGGATGACAGCACGGGGGATGCGCGATATATCGGCCACCAGAGTCTCTCTCGGAGCGTGGTGCAAGAGAGACGATCGAAACTTGTGTCTGAAGTGGATAACTCTCTGGGGCGAGTCTCCAAATGGGGTGAATCGAACTTAGTTCAATTCAACCCGTTGAAGACACAGGTTTGCGCGTTCACTGCGAAGAAGGACCTCTTTGTCATGGCGCCGCAATTGGAGTATCCCTGCAACCTTCCGAGAGTATCGGGATACTTGGGGTCGACATTTCGAGCGATGTCCAGTTTCGGAGTCATTTGGAAGGCAAGGCCAAGTTGGCGTCCAAAATGCTGGGAGTCCTCAACAGAGCGAAGCGGTACTTCACGCCTGGACAAAGACTTTTGCTTTATAAAGCACAAGTCCGGCCTCGCTTGGAGTACTGCTCCCATCTCTGGGCCGGAGCTCCCAAATACTAGCTTCTTCCATTTGACTCCATACAGAGGAGGGCCGTTCGGATTGTCGATAATCCCATTCTCACGGATCGTTTGGAAGCTCTGGGTCTGCGGAGGGACTTCGGTTCCCTCTGTATTTTGTACCGTATGTTCCACGGGGAGTGCTCTGAGGAATTGTTCGAGATGATACCGGCATCTCGTTTTTACCATCGCGCCGCCCGCCACCGGAGTAGAGTTCATCCATACTACCTGGAGCCACTGCGGTCATCCACAGTGCGTTTCCAGAGGTCTTTTTTGCCACGTACCATCCGGCTATGGAATGAGCTCCCCTCCACGGTATTTCCCGAGCGCTATGACATGTCCTTCTTCAAACGAGACTTGTGGAGAGTATTAAGCGGTAGGCAGCGGCTTGGCTCTGCCCCTGGAATTGCTGAAGTCCATGGGCGACGGTAACCACTCACCATCAGGTGGGCCGTATGCTCGTCTGCCTACAAGGGCAATAATAATAATAAAAAAAAACCTCTTGCAACCTTCCCTTGCCCGATTCTAGGGCTTCCCGTGCCCAGTATTTGTGAAAATTACAATTTATGCTTGTTTGTTATTTTCTGACTCACATTGATTTTCGACTGTCGTGACCCCTGAGTGAGATTCCTCGAGATTACAGATTTAACTCGCACTATATTTACACTCCCTGTATATAGTTCTCATTAGATACCTACTATATTTATACAGAGAGTATAAATATAGTAGGTATGTAATGAGAATTCTAATGTACGAGTACATTTGGAGACCTTAATCAGGCAATTATCGTTTTGTGAAAAACTAGGAAAAGTTCTCAACAAAAACGATTTGATGCGTCCATCTCCAAGTAGAGCCAGTAGCTTGCTTGATCAATACGTAATTTTTATCCGAAAATATTATCAACTTAATTGTCATCATAATCTAGTTGTTGAATGTCTAAACCTGTTCTTTCTACCACCGGCTCCGATAAATAACCACATTCCTGATCAAAAAACCTGTGTAAATAAATAAGAATATAATATGCAACTTGACCTTTATATAAGTAATTTAGGTAAAGAACGGAGTATTAAATAAATTTACATAGGTAAAATATGGTAAAATTCGCGATAAAGCGATGTTTTTGTATTTTGTGATGTAATGTGGTGTCCTGTGTATTCACGTGCGATCACATTGAGCGGACTGTTTGTTAGTGACCTGGATAAGTGTTAATATGAAGTCGCATACATGTCTGGCAGTGATTACAAGCAGTCCCTTTAAAAACTCTTTTAGAAGCTGTTCTGTTTCTAGATCTACTAGAGGCGGTGAGTCCCTTCAAAGTAGGACAAGAGTTGCAGGAAGAATTAATCGATGACGTCATGGAAGTCGCAAAAGAAATGAGAATTATAGACACACAAAACAGCACAGCCAAACTTATATATAACCTAGTTGTTATACATTGTCGAAAATAATATAATACAATATTTTAATGTACCTAAAAGAAGACCGAATTCAACAAAATAAAATTAGAATATAACTAACTTAACTAAGCCACCATTTCAAAGCACCAGCTACAAGAAAAAAAGAGTCATCAAAACCGGTTCACACAGAAAAAGAGTACGAGATAACACGCGCATGCAACGGTAGGCAGCGGCTTGGCTCTGCCCCTAGCATTGCTGACGTCCATGAGCGACGGTGACCACTTACCATCAGGTGGGCCGTATGCTCGTCTGCCTACAATGGCAATAAAAAAAATGCAAAATACAGTCGGATTGAGAACTACCCCCTTTTTAAAGCCGACCAAAATATAAAGTTGTAATACTTTAGGTATTCATCTATTATGATAATCTAATTTACAAAACATCAATGTAACATAAGATTGTTATTGTATCGAAGCGTGTTTGTTTTTTGTTTTCGTGTTTTTCGTTTATGTATGAAGACAAAGAATGTAAATTCATTATTTTGTAGTAATGAAAGAATATATGTTCATTTTAGATATAATTATTGTGCACTTTAAGCAATAATAAATAATGAGTTTTATGAAGGTCCTGTGAGTGTACCAAAGATCGGACGCGCGACCGCACCGCCCCCCTTCAAACGCCATCCAGTTTATTTAAGCTACATTGTGCTGAATGCTGATTATAATAATAATATTTATTCAAGCCTCTTAAATTACAAATACGTACAAGAATTCTTAATACTAGTATAATAATATACATGGCTTTTTATGAGGTATACAATAACATTATTCCCTGACTTTTATGCTAGGAAAAACCTGTGTTACAAAAGTCAGTGGTTCAGTGCTAGGTCACCAGGTAAAGTAAGTTAGCCAGGAAGAGCGATCTGTAAGAATTATTGTCTCTGTAATCTGTAAGATTGTTTGACAAGAGCGATTATCGTCGTTTAAATGCCAATTACGGTTCGACATTAGCCCTGTGAACTCCAGTAACCACTGACCCGGATCTGTGTACTTAGGAAATGTTCTAGAACGACTTCCACGGTGAAGGAATTAAATCGTGTAAGAAAAATTAATCCCGCAAAAAATATTATTTACGAATTCACTCTTATGAGCCCGCACGTGTAGGTACCACTACCATAGATTATACACTTAATATTGACCACTACCTGCCTATTTTTGCCGTCGAAGTTTATAGTTATTGTATTATAAAAACAGAAAGTTTTGGTTCATGAAAATAATTTGGCTCTGTCACGCGCATGCGCGACCGAAGAAATCTAGGAGGCCATGATCCCCGGCGCCATTAACATAAATCATTGTACATTTTTACATAAAATAAAGATTTTATTATTTTATTTAGAGCCGCTTTTATTTAAGCGTCCATTTTAGGTGACCCTGATGTGATTTGAAATAATTAATAAACAAACTCATGTCTCAAGGTGATTAGCAGCATTGACCTTGTTGATGTCTATGGGCATCAGAAATTATATAGAACAGACAAGGCTGTATGGGCTTATATCCCCTTGCCTTTCCTAATAAGGAAAAATTGTACCAAAAAAAATGTCTATGGGCTCTGTAACAACTTAACACCAGGTTTTTATAGCTTAGATGGGTGGAAAAGCTCACGGCTCGGCTGGTGTTAAGTGATTACCGGAGCCCATACACATCTACAACCCACCTCGAAACATGAGTTGTAAGGTCTTAGTTTTTATAGTAGAACCGCCGCGCCCATCTACAGTGCAGACGGCTCCTACATCCTGCTCTAAAATGAAGTCCCCCCGTGGGATCTCAGCACGGACATGTCCTTGTGCGCTCGAGGTAGGCAGGGCTTGTCTTTGTCTTCGACATGGCCAGTGACCGCTTTGTTTCAATAATATCCTTAGTAGCTCTTCACGAGGTATTATTAATCAACTATCCGATGATTTGCACGCAAAGTAAATTATCGCTTCGTAACCAGGTGACCCTCTACAATACTTGTACACGCCCGGTCATGACCTGTGCAAGTGTAGTGTTCGCTCACGCGGCCCGCACTAATTTGAAAACCCTTCAAGTCATTCAATCCCGGTTTTGCAGCATAGCCATCGGCGCACCGTAGTTAATGAGGAACATTACTTTGGGAAGGCGACACGACACGAAGATCCTCATGTCGTGGCCTCCAGAAATTACATACCCGTCGACGTCGCCCTAAACACGTCATTATGGATCCTCCCGATCCATTAACGGTGCTTTTAGGTACCACAAGCACCGGTCACCGTCCTTGTCGAATCCGTCACTTGCGACGAAGGGCTCGACGAGTGAAATAACCCCAGCCAGACACAGCCCACTGAGTTTCTCGCCGGATCTTCTCAGTGGGTCGCGTTTCCGATCCGGTGGTAGCGTCCTCAGGTTAGAGCCCTGAGAGCTCACATACACGTTAGGGTTACGCTAGTAGTCTCTCAAGGCTATCGGTTAGGTAGGAAAAAAAAATATTAATCAAAGAAAAACGGCATCGCCACTGGCTTCACAGTTCATTTATTTTTATTAAATTCACTACAGCGCTATTAACATCAGCTTGTTTGTACGCTACAAGTAATTAAGCTATAAGCCTAAGCAAAGTTCAGTGCGGCAGGAATTAGTGAAGGCTCTCCGGGTCCGCGGAACTAGATTGTACAGAAGATGAAGTCATTTTGATTCCGTTTCAATTTTAGTAATTGAGACGATGACGGAGTACCTCCGCCCTGTAGGAACTGTAAATGGCGTGACGGTGACATTGAAGCTATTTTATATTGATAGTAAGCTGCTAGTTTACTGGTACCTACAGATTAAATTCATTAAGTTGTTCTAAAAGCTCAGCGAGGAGCCCGTCCGTACAATAATGATCGAGAATCTTATTTATTGATCCAATTCAGTAAAATATAAATTATGATGGGTGTTTAGTGCGGTCATAATTATTATAAATAGAATAAGTTTTGAATGCATTTATAAAACTAAAAATACTAAAGAAAGCTAAAGCTTTCTCTCTGGACACGAATACGAGTAAACGTGTAATTTTTTATTCCGAAACTAAAGTTATTAATATTGAGAATTAGATTTAATAAGACATTTTTTTAACGACTGTTGGCGCGGGACAGCAGCGCGTCTCTCCGAACGACGCGCGTCAAATCTGTGATTCAGAGTGTTACGACAGTACTGTACGTATGATGACATTATTTAACTCTCTGCCAATAAAGTTTTGAGAGAGTCAACGTTAGAGCGCATCTGTTTCTCTCTGCGCAGCGCGGTGCGGGGGGCGGGGCCGGTACAGCTTCGAGACTACCAGCTCCCTCCAGCGGCGCGGCACAGCTCGCGCAGGCGCCGCGCGTCCGCCCGCCGGCAGACGTGCGCGCGCGCCCCCGCCGTGCCCCCCGCCCCCGCCGCGCCCCCCGCCCCCGCCGCGCCCCCCGCACCCGCCGCCGACACCAGCTCGCTCCACGGGAGTGGCCATTCGTCTCTGAGGTACTGGAAGTAGATAGACGGTTTTTAGACCCAGCACACACCTACACATTATTTCGACGTTGGTACTCTTTATTTGGCTCTCGACAAACTGCCCAGACAACAATACGGTTTGGAACAGTATAAATAATGTCAAATAAGATCGACCACTACACGTGAAGCGTTTAAGACGAAGGTTCGAGAACTGTTTCTCAAAAAGTTAGCAGCGTCATCTAATTGATAATATTTGTTTATATATGTATATATTTATGATATGTATATATATGTATATGTATTTATTTAAGTACGAGTATTTGTATCTATAAATATTATGTATGTTATATATACACATATATTTCAGCAATATCACCTTCACACTACACCTACCAAGATTCATTTCTGCACTCCCCTAAGATAGACTGTTAGAGAATGTCTATGGCATTAAGTCCGCCTTTATACTTTCTAGTATATGAATCTATAAATAAATAAATAAATAAATAAATAAAAACAGTAGAAACTTAATGGGTGCGGGGTTGGGGAGATACGACAGCACGTAGCGAGGCGCCGGGTACACTCACCTGGTCGAAGGGCTGGTGCCCTATGTGGAACATGGTGTGCAGCAGCGGCGCGCGGGGGCCGGGCGGGGGCGGCGCGCCCAGCTGCTCGTACACCCAGCGCGCGTGCAGCCGCAGGTGCTCGTACACAACCTGCAGCACCACCGCGCGCCTCTGTACTGAGCTCACTTGACGTGCAGACAGATTGCATTTCAAAGATTTCATTTGACAGAAATATTTTTTGCAGTCCTGTCACAAAAGGACCCTTATACTTTTCTCGACCGTCAAAATAGTTTCAATTGATCAGTACTCGCTACCAGTACGACGCTCGCTCACGCCGGCAGATCAGTAGTTTGAATACATCGAAGGCCACGGCTCAATTGCAGAGCGGTTGTCCCCCCGGTCCCACCGCACGCACTGCTCCGCGGCACAAACACGCATTGGAGTCGCACGTGTTAGTACGTATTCCGCTACCAGGCGTATCCCTGACGCCCAGCGTGTCTCGGGCTACCACCACCCGTTGAGACGAAGTACTGTGTCTATAGTCTTTATAGTGCATCCCGCACTTTAAAATCGGTGACAAAGTAAAAAAAAAAATTTTTTTTCCTACCTAAGCTGATAGCCTTGAGAGGCTATTTCACCGTAACCTTAACTAGTAGGTGAGCTCACGGGGCTGAAGCAGGAGTGATGCTAACACTGACTCTAGCAAGAGCAGTGCTTTGCAGAATCTACCACCGGATCGGAAAAGCGACCCACTAAGAAGATCCGGCGAGAAATTCAGTGGGCTCTGTCTGTGGGTTAATTCGCTCGTCGAAGCCTGCGTCGCAAGCGACGGGTTCGACGAGGACGGTGACCGGTGCTTGTGGTGGTACCTACAAGTACCTTTAATGGATCGGGAGGATCCGTAATGACGTGTTTTGGGCGACGTCGACTGTTTACCGTTCGGTCTACAGCATCGGATATGTAAAACAATATACTGATAACAAATAAATGAAACCAAGTCATACTAGAATTACCTGTAATGTTATAAGTTGAAGCTTGAATAAGAATTATATGTGGATGGACTGTGTGACAGAGAGTACGAGACAGCAGGATGGGAGCGCAGAGATGACGTATGAGAAGTCGGAATGAAAAACGCGATCAAGAGGAAGAGGAAAGCGAATGGGGAGGGGGCAAGGCGGAGGGAAGTTATAGGGTCAAGCTAAAAGGGGATAGGAACCCGCAGACTGTCCCGGCCCGGCGCCGCCATGAGCAGCCGGTCCGTGAGCGCCGCCGCGTCGCCCCCGCGCTCCGCCCCCGCGCCCGCCACGTCCCCCTGCGCGTACGCATACGGATACTGATGGGCGGGACTACTTCAAATAATGTTTGGATTCAGGTTTTTATATTATTAATGAATTATAATTTGTGATAAATACCTACCTACATAGAACTTGAAAATTGGAAAATATTGTTTCAGAGGTCCAATCACCCACCAGTTATCACGCAAATTATAATTTGCGTAGTTGTGAGTCCAGACGGATAGGTACCACCGCCCTGTCTATTTTCTGCCGTGAAGCAGTAATGCGTTTCGGTTTGAAGGGTGGGGCAGTCGTTGAAACTATACTTGAGACCTTAGAACTTATATCTCAAGGTGGGTGGGCTCCAGTAACTACTTAACACCAGGTTGGTAGGTGTGAGCACGTCCACCCATCTAAGCAATAAAAAAGAGAGTAGAAAGACAGAGGAGGCTCGTCCTACACGCCCTCCGCGCGGGAATTGATAATTTAAATTAATAGAACTAACCTGTAACTTCAGTTGAGCGAACTCAGGGAAATCCTGTAGACCGTGTTGTTGGGACAGACGTTGTGGTCGCCGAGACTTGCTGAGCAGGCGCTGCAGCTGCGGCTCCAGCGGCCCGCGGTCCGCACCGCACAGCGCCTCGCACACGCAGCGCGCGCCCTCCGCGCTCTCTGCGGACCGCCACACTGAGCTAACCCGTCCACGCTGGACCTCAACAACCAATCGCACGGGGAAAGAAAATAACCTACATAGATAAGCAGCTAATGTATTGGTATAATTTTGTGGGTAGGATTAAACGACGAAAGGGAAGATCTTCCACCGAGCGGGTGATGTTTGCTCGGTGGACCGACGGTCCGAATGTTGTTGTTCGGAACTTGTATATATGCAAGCTTGTCTTGAAAATGTCGTAAGCGAGATTCAACCATCTGTCAAATATCTTGCGTTGTATTATGGCTACCCGCAGAATGGAAAGCAGTCGACGTCGCCCCAAGCACGTCATTTCGGATCCTCCCGATCCAATAACGGTGCTTCTAGGTACCTCAAGCACCGGTCATCGTTCTCGTCGAACCCGTCGCTTGCGACGACGGGCTCGGCGAGTAAATTAACCCTCAGACACAGCCCAGCGAGTTTCTCGCCGAATCTTCGTCTCGAAACGTGAAAAGTTACGAAGTGTCAAAAGGGACTTCGTAATTGGAATAGAGTATATACTATACCTTTTTTCCCTTTTTCCTCTTCTTTCTTAGCCCAGTTCTGTATTTCTTCGTAAGCGATCATGATCAGAACCTGCAGCAGCACCGAGTCCCCGAGCGGCGCCACGTGCGCGGGCAGCGCCGCCTGCAGCGCCTCGCACGCCAGCTGCAGCGGCGCCCCAGTGCTGTCCACGGACCGCTCCACGTACGTCAGGCAGAGCGACACCGTCTGCACAACGACACACAAGGGGACGTTCAATGTTGTGTCTAATAACTTCAATGTTTGCCATAAACCAATAATTAGCCTGTTTTATTCGACGTTACGGTACCTTCGGAAGGCGGCAATAAACACAAAATATAAGCAGACCGAGTCGAGTTTCGGAAGCGGACAGCACCGCCGGGACACCGCGCGTGGAATGGTACCTAAGAACTAATCGCAGAATTATTGTGATATCTCAAAAAATTATTCTAGTTTTCCTAATTACGGTTATTTTTCATTTTTGTTGTTGGCCTCTAGTCTTTTGAATGCCTTTTAAAGCCATTTGTACCTTAAAAACTCTGTAATCGGGAAACAAGATGAATTGTTTTTTAATAATGTGGCAGGTAGCGGTAGACCGTCGGTCTACCGAGCAAACATCACCCGCTCGGTGGAAGATCTTCCCTTTGTCGTATACCTACAACTGGTGACCCCGACGTGATTTGAACACGCAACCTTCTGATCAAAAATGACCTGCTCAAAAAAGTATTCTTACTCGAAAATATTTACCTATTAAAAGACATACAAAGTTACATATTTAATCACAAGTTACCTGGAAGAGTGAGGCGCGGGAGGCGAGGGCGCGCGCGAGCAGCGGCCCCGCCCCCCGCACCACCGCGCCCCCCGCCGCCCCCGCCACCGCGCTCAGCCACGCCGCGCGACGCTCGCTCCAGATCTATACACGAGGGTTATTGTGTTCAGACCAAAACGCGTTACTGCTTCACGGCATAGACAGGCGGGGCGGTGGTACCCAGCCCAGCGGGCTCACGAGTTGCCTTACTACCGGTAAGAGAAGCGAGGCATGCCGCCCCGAGCACATGGCTTGTTGAGGAACTTGTTGAGCAGACGAGGAGCCGCGTGTACCGGTACAACGAAACTTAGCGGCCGCCACGTCCCCGGACAGACGGGGTGCGATCCAAGATGGCGCATCGGCACGGAAAGTTGCGGCAGATCGCGGCAGATTGCTAACATTATTATTGCGATTTCCGCGATGTCATTTGAAGCTAGCTTCACCAAAATTTTTAGCTGATATTCTTTTGGTCTGTGAGTCTAGGACCGATTTTTGTAAAAAACAATCTCAATAAAACAACACGTACTTTTATGTTCACAAATTGCATAAGTAAAAACTGAGCGCTAGTGGTGCCACGGGGGCACCCAGATGAACGCGAGTGAGAGATCGCCCACCTGTCTCCGGTCCAGGCCGGCGGCCCAGTCCCTGCCGGACATCTCGAGGCCGTAGCACAGCGTGGACTTTATCTCCGCCTTGCTGCCCACGCTGACGAGGATGTAGGTGAGCGCGCCCGCCGCACG
This sequence comes from Bombyx mandarina, assembly GCF_003987935.1. Next base: position 5,637,979 of record NW_021011484.1, read on the forward strand.
CGCGTACTCCTCGCCGTCTGGAAGCGAGGGGGGAGGGGTACACGCACGGCGGGGGGGCGCGCGGGGAGGGGGCGGGGCGCGGGGGGTACGTACCGTCGCTGTCCCCTTTAAACCTGCAGTACCCGTCGGCAGTGCAGAGGAAGCCGTCGCAGCTCTGCGGGCCGGCGCCGGTCGCGTACCACTGCGCCCGCACCGACCACTTGCTGTTGTCCGGGCTCATGTTGCGCAGAGCTCTGACCAGCAGCATGCGGGCCAGTAAGCAATCTCGCATTGTCATCACCTGGAATTAACACTTATAAGTTCTTCTCAGTGGAGAACTGATGAATTGATTGAACTGAGAAGGTATCAGCTTGCAGCCAGCGTGCTAATACCTCACTTCTATTTAACCCTTTAACTGATATGTAGGTCACCGGTGCCCTACACGGCGCACTGAAGTAATTATGTCGATTTCCGTTACTAAAGCGCCCAAGGTTTGCCTAACTTTCCCTTCTTTTGTTTGTTAATGTATGTTTTAGTCTTATGTCTCTTCGAAACAGATTCATTTTCAGTATCGTTTGAGTTCGTCTTTCCTCAGAGTCTACTAGATATTCCGGCGCCTATGTAAGAGAAGTTCAAAGAGGGATATCGACATAGTTACTTCAGTGCGCCGCGTAGGGCACCGGTGACCTACAAGGTAGTCAAAGGGTTAACTATGCTTATCAGTTCATTGCTGTCACGAAACATGCAGGTACACATCGACGTTACAAAGTATATATTTAAATAGTAATATTTCCTTAATGGTGCTCTTAGCAACACTTACGGTCAGACGAAGCCCAATCTCATACCTTTTACTATCGTTGACCGACATCTGGTATAAGCCGGTACACGATGTCCGCTTGCTTTAATTAACTGCTTTGAAGTTAACTTTACTTTAATTCAAACAGAACGAAAATGTATCTTTCTATTTTTGTAACAAAATACTGAAAATCTAAGTTGACCTTAACGATCAGCGCCCAGGAAGGTTGCGGCTGAGCCAACAGCACCATCAACTCTAAAGCCAACGCCGTCCTGCTGGGCAGCTCCGTGCCTCGGGCCGCCCCTCCGTCGTGGACGCGGTCGAAGAGCTGAGGACTCGCAAAGGTGTACCAGGGCTGCGGGCCGTCCTGTGCTGGGATCTGCGTGTGATCTTCGTTTGTCAAGGCCTGGAAATATTTATTAGTCATTACAATACAAGCTGCTCTAAGCTAAGCAAAGCAAAGACGCCTTGAAACATGAGGACGACTTCAAACTCAATGAATGTGTTCAGGGTCCAGACGTTTATCACCTAGAGACGACAAGATGGAGTGACCGGGCGGCAACTGTGACACCGACCCGGGCTTGGGACAGCTATCACGGCAGATGTAGAATGTAGGAAACGGAGAACGGCTTCGAAAGCAAGAGTAATTAGGGAAGCCAGGGTAGTAAATATTATTTAATTTACAGTCGGGCTGACAATTGCCGTGGCACACTGTTTATGTAAAACAATTTCGGACCTCTGTGCACTGAGTAACGGAAGCTTCTTAACGTGTGACAATCAAAAATACACCTGGTGTATAAAATGTAACGGGGCTCCTCTGTACACGAAGCATTTGAAGAGCTCGTTGCACTTGGCGTGCACGTCGCGCACGTGCCGCGCCCCGCCCCCCGCGCCCGCCCCCGCGCCCGCCAGCTCGCGCCCGCCCCCGCACACGGCCGGCAGCAGCTGCGCCACGCACAGCAGCGTGTTCAATATGTCGTTGAGGAGCAGTGGAGTTGTCGATGTACTCGTGTTGGTCTGCGAGAGTCCAGAGATGAATCGTCGGTGTAATATACTACGAGCACTGTCCTCTATGTGCATGGTCTCTTCAGAGGACTGGTTACGAATATCTGGAGAAGCGAACATAGTCCAGCTTGTACTGTACTTGTACTTGTACTGGGCAGTAACAATAGGGCCAAGTACTTTATGCTAGTGCGTACTTTATGCTAGGGGTGGTGGAACTGTAGAAATATTAGTATAGTTCTACAGTTCCACCACCCCAATAAAAGGACTTTTTTAGTGCCATTACCGTGGTCCGAATTTTGTAATTCATAAATGTTATATGGTTATACGTTCCTGACTATCATTAAAGACATTGCTGTTTCCAAACCAATACTATTCAGACTAAGCTTGTATTAAGCTGTGTGTTCACGGGAGCTCACGATTTTTAGTCAATTAGAAAGTTTAATTGAAGTTGCTCAGATACAGCTGGCGCTGACGCCGCCCGCGGTGGAGACATATTTACTTAGATACATTGTAATCCTCAAAACGAATACTATTTTTTTAAATATTTTAACAGTAATTACCTGGCAATACCGAACAGTTAGTATTGTAAGAGATTCATTAAGCATTCCCGCGAAAATCCTTTGCGCGACGCGAGGAGGCACCGTGTCCCACAGGTCCTGTCGACTCCCTGGCAACAATGAACGTGTGTTCGTATCTCCAAATAGTACTATTTATGTATATTTAACTTTATTTTTCAAGTGTCATTAAAAGGCCACTATAATTCATTAAGATTGGAAAATAATCTGAAAAACTTCACTCGACGCCACTCAAAACAGATCATATTTTATAACCTACAATTCACTCTTATTTATTTAATTACAAAATTCTAGACGGTTGGAGCCAATAATATAAATAAGTTATGAATGTTTTTTATTTATTTTTATTGCTTAGACGGGTGGACGAGCTCACGGCCCACCTGGTTTTAGTGGTTACCGAAGCCCATAGACATCTACAACGTAAATGCCGCCACCCACCTTGAGATATGAGTTCTAAGGTCTCAGTTTTTACAGCACAACGGCTGCCCCACCCTTCAAACCGAAACGCATTACTGCTTCACGGCAGAAATAGGCAGGATGGTGGATCCGTGTGGACTTACAAGACGTCCTTCCACCAGTATGAAACACTAAACAATCTTCATTTATAATCACAGCATGCTCTACCCCAGTACTACGAGTAATGTGCAACTCGCCATTCATGTAGAGCCACCAGCCCTGCACAGAGGGCGCGCCTCCCCCCGCGCCCCCGCGCCCCCCCGCGTCCTGCAGCACGTACAGGGACAGCACCCTGCAGTGCAGGTCCAGCACGCGCTCGGCGACCGCCTCGGACATGGCCACGTAGCGCTTGTAGCACGCCTGGGAACATCACCATACTTCCAACTACTTTACTGGTGGTAGGACCTCTTGTGAGTCCGCACGGGTAGGTACCACCACCCTGCCTATTTCTGCCGTGAAGCAGTAATGCGTTTCGGTTTAAAGGGCGGGGTAGCCGTTGTAACTATACCGAGAACTTAGAACTTATATATCAGGGTGGGTGGCGCATTTACGTTGTAGATGTCTATGGGCTCCAGTAACCACTTAACACCAGGTGGGCCGTGAGCTCGTCCAACCACCTAAGCAATAAAAAAATATGTATACTAAACAAATCGTCAGATAATCGATTCGTTTGTACCAGCACCGCTCACGTGACGCGTCGAAAGACAACGTACTGTCGTGCTGCAATACAATTAGTAATTTAGAAGTGGTACGTATGCAGCTTGGATGTGCCCTCGGCATTGCTGAAGTCCTTGGGTGACGATAAACACTCACCGTCAGGTGGGCCGTATACTCATCTGCCTACAAGGCCGATAAAAAAAAAGATTGTGTGGTTTTATGAAACCACGGTAAAAGTGAAATTTTTTTCACATATAGACATTTAACTAAAAATTTTTGGAATAATATTCCATTAAGGGTATAAAAATCGTTTTATCAATCTTTAATTTATGCTTGGAAAATTGGAATGATAATGGGAAAGGATAAAAGTAGACTAAGTCTCCAACTTATATTTTTATTGAACCCGCCGCCATATTGGCCTTGGCTGCTCTGACGAGCGCCTTTCACTTTATCCCTACTCCGCGGCCGACCGTCACGCGACATGCAACACACAGACGAAAAAGTATGAGACGATGTATGAGACGATAAAATTTTCACATTAAAAGCTATCAGAGAACAAATCACTGATGAGTCACACACGTGATGTGATGATAACCGGCTATAGCCGCAACTGCAAGAACTGCAACCCTAGCCCCCTAGCGTCACGCCACACTTGAGGTATGACGAGGTCGAGGTCTCAATTACATATATTGAATCATATTTGCCAAATCACGTCACAATGTGCAACAAAAAACTAACTAAATTTTAAAATACACAACCAATAAATGAAAACGTGTATACCAGCCTAGACCACGTACACAGCAAACTGTTTGAAATATTGAAAAGAATAATGTGGAAATAATAAACGCGGGATTAAACAGTTAAAGTGCTTTTGGTGTCCGAAGCGCGAAAACCGAAGAGAATACTGTAACTTAACATACTTGCAATATAGAGAATCTTTCAGCGTTGCCAGAGTCTTCCACGTGCTGTAAGTAGCAATACAGACTGTTTTTAAGCAGTGCTGCAGCTCCCAGGGTGGCGGTCAGCACCGGGAGGTCGGCGTGGTCCAGTGCCTCTTGCACCAACATGTGGAGATGCTCTAGAGGCGGAAAACATACACAGATTAATAATAATAATATGAAATTGTAAATTTTACCCTTTATGGTTTGAGAAATAGATTTTTGAACGAGCCAAGTAAATTGTTTTTTTTTAACTTAGATGTGTGGACGAGCTCACAGCCCACCTGGTGTTAAGTGGTTACTGGAGCCCATAGACATCCACAACGTAAATGCGCCACCCACCTTGAGATATAAGTTCAAAGGTCTCAAGTAGTTACAACGGCTGCTGCACCCTTCAAACCGAAACGCATTACTGCTTCACGGCAGAGATAGGCAGGGTGGTGGTACCCACCCGCGCGGGCTCACAAGAGGTCCTACCACCAGTAAAATGTAGCTACCGATACAAAAGTGGAAGATTAGTTATAACTCCAAGCAATAATTTGGTATTTGTTATTAGTGGTGAATTAAATACAAAGGGTTTTTAGTATTTTTTTTGTATACATATTCAATACGTAATCAACAATCGCTTCCGTTTTAACATTGCTAATGTCCACGGGCTCACAGTTCATGTTATTGTAAGTGCTTACCAAAGCCTAGACTGTCACTGTAGCCAAATGTCTTAAACGGGAATGTATTACTGATTTGCGGCAAAAAAAGGTGTTTTTTTATTGCCCTTGTTGGCAGTCGAGCACACGGCCCACCTGTTGGTGAGTGGTTACCGTCGCTCATAGTCTTCAGCAATGCCAGGGACAGAGCCAAGCTGCTGCCTATCGTTAAGTACTCTCCACAAGCCTCGTTTGGAGAAGGACATGTCGTAGCGCTCGGGAAACACCGTGGAGGGGAGCTCATTCCAAAACCGGATGGTACGTGGCAAAAAATATCTCTGGAAATGCACTGTGGATGACCGCAGTGGCTACAGGTAGTATGGATGAACTCTGCTCCGGTGGCGGGCGGTGTGATGGTAAAAACGAGACGATGGAATCATTCAAACAATTCCTCAGAGCATATGTATTGTTTTATTACATTTGAAGCCAAACGACCCACCCGATGGTGAGTGGTCCCGCTTACAGAGGACAGTAAGGCCAGGGACGCAACCAAACGGCTGCCTACACCAGAGTGGGTTCAAAATATGATTAACAGTAAATACGCAATTTAAAATCTGCAGAATTCTAGGGATGTTGAAAAAGTGTGAAAGGTCTTCTAACAAAAACTTTTTCCCTAGAGGTCCGATATATTTGAGGTTTCATGTATTCTAATGCATAATTATTACATACGTAACATGACATATATTTACAACCATCATCGTTGGCGACCTGCTGCCAAAGTACTTGTCTTATTTATTTCAACGACATGCGATGAAGCGGCTGGCACACTGCGTGCGGACGTGTGCACGATTCCAAATAGAACTTTCCAGACAAAGCATTAATACAACATTAAGCTTGCTCGTAAAACTCAGAGCCGCGACTAGCTTTTTGTAACGCCATTTTATTATCGTACCGCTGTTATAGGTCATAAAATATGAACATACTTAAATCATCCGGTGCGTACAATGGGCGCTTAAAGATAAGTATCCAAATAAATGTGGGCGCTATTCTCTTATGGAATAAAAACAGATACCTACTCTAAGGCTTTGGTAACTTTTAGTATTTAGTATGCACGTAACGTTATTTGATACGTAACATGAAAGTCCGCTTTATTAAAACTTTTTTTTACACCTTCGAGATCAATTTGCAAATTAAGAGAAAACTGTTTCGAAGTGTTCAATGTCATTTCTGTTCTCATTTCCCGCTCCGGGCCGTTACCTAACAGCGCGTCACTCGACTTGACGGTCAACTGTACGAATTTATCCGGATCAGAAGTCTTCGCCACTCCGCCTTCTAGTTTCTCTTCTTCTTCTTCGGTGTTCACGAACATTCCAGAACCTTGTCTGAAGACACATTAGAACTATCATTAACAGCTGTCTACTGATAAGAGCACTTAAAGCTCAATAGTTCTTTCTGAAAAGGAGTCTATCCTAAATACTAATGAAAGCTGCATCAAATTTCGTTATTTCAAGAAATAATTATTAAGATATCCAAAGACCTTCCAATAATCATAAGAATTTTAATTCCTATTTTGTATTTGTACTCCTTCTATAGGAGTGAACCAGTTCACGGCTTATCTGGTGTTAAGTGGTTTCCGGATCTCAGAAACGTGAATGCCACCAATCTTGAGATGTGAGGTCAATCGCAAGTTTATTGTTTGTATACAGTTCCTACCCTTGTAAGTAGAACGCATGGCTGAGCGGGACTATGGTACCTAGCTATGTAGGCTCAGCAACGTTCAGTTTAAATAAAATTTATCCCTGTTCCACTATAGAACCATTTCTAAATAAATAGTTGAAAAGATACAATTACTTGAAAGCAATCGAAAACTCCTCTTCAAGCCATAGCACTATTTTGACAGCAGCGAAAGAAGCGTTCCTAGGGAAATCGAGTCTACCACCGACTACACTGCGGCAGATTGTCTCCGACAAAACTGTTTGGTTTTTCTGAAAACACCCAAATAAATAAAATATCGGCACCTGAAGTTTAAGGATCAATTGCATTTATCCTACTTGCTATTGCAAAACATGGTTTCTCAGTTTTTAAGCAAAATTTTTAGTATCATGCTTTTATTAATTAACGACATTTTATCCTAATATGTATAACTATATATGTATATGTTGACAAATAATTGACTTCTTAAACAAAGACATATTTACTTCTTCTTTTTAATTATACAGAAATTATTTTAAGATACCATAATTCAATACTAATTTTTTTCGAAATTTAATACTTAGTTATAAGCAGCAAGCTGCAGCTTGACTAACATTAATCTAAATAAATTTTGAACCAATTTTGAAATCAGATAAAAAGTTGTCAAGCTAAGCCTGTTGATGTAGTCATTAATTTAGTATTTTATATGTATTATATATAAATAAGACATTTACCCATTTAAGTAGTATTTAGTACATAACAATTGAGTTAGCTTTTTATTATGAATTTTATGTTATTATTAATGTGAATAAAAACTCTGGATAAACAAACCTGATAATACTCCAAATCTCTTTGCAACAAAATTGGGATCCTATCAATAATATTTCCATCCTCAATAACTTCCATTATCAAATAAAATAAAAAATCAATAATAAAAAAAACAACTGTATATTTAAAATAAAATAAAAACTGAAATCAAACCATATCTAAGGAGATTGCCTCAGTTACTGTTTGAAACTAAAGCAAAGCTTATGCTAAAGTACACACACTATGTTCTTATTTCTTATGAACTTTAAACTAAGCTGTGTGAGCACTTCGATAAATCAACTTTATCTTTAACTATCACTGATATTTCTTGTTGCAGGAGTTTGTGGAGTGTGACTCCATCGTGTTTGTAGATCCAGTAGCCTCTTCCCTCGAGAACTAAGTCATAGCGCTTTGGTCCAGACGTGGGGGAGCTCAACCAAATCTGTTTATTTGGTATCTGCCGGTTTATCACATATGTCCCGTACTTTCCTAATGATATGGTTAATACGCCATCCTGAAACATGGATTATTTTATTTCTAAGAAAGAATTAAGAGGCAGAAATGTTTAGGGCTTTTATATTATTACTCATCTACAGTCTGGGTTTGTCTTTAAAACAGTCACATTAAACATAACAAACATATCTTACAACAAAATGTGTTGTTGGGATGTCATTTTGCCTCTTATTGCTTTTTGCTCTAGAGTAGTAGACAAGTTAACATTCAATCTAGTTATTAAATGTTAATGAAATCCCACAAAATACTAGCAGTTACATTCCTTGAGATGTAGACCCACTGCGTGAATCCACAGTGCGTTTCCAGAGATCTTTTTTGCCAGGCACCATCCAGCTTTAGAATGAGCTCCACTTCACAGTGTTTCCCAGGCCCTATGACATGTCCTTCTTCAAACGAGACTTGTGGAGAGTACTTAACGGTAGGCAGTGGCTTGGCTCTGCCCCTGGCATTGCTGACGTCCATGAGCGATGGTAACCCCTCACCATCAGGTGAGCCACATGCCTATCTGCATACAAAAAAGTCGATGTCTCAACGCTATCAGAATTGCTACTGTTCTACCCTTCTAACCAGAAAAGAAGACCATAAAAAATATAGGCAGACTTTATCAGCTTTTAATATTTAATATTAATTAAACTGTTTTAACAGTATAGTATTGTATTTAACTAGTTTATTTTACTTTACTCTTTATGTTTCAAATACCTTAATCTTTGTGCGCACAGAAAATTACATGTAATAAGAAAATAAGGTTACTCTTTTAAATTATTTACCGTTAATATGGTGTAGTAGCATTCCTCTTTGAAAAGAATATTTTAAGTTACAATTGGAATTTAGGAAGAGTGAAATATTAAATTTTATGTTAACTTAAACATTTGTTTCATTCAATCCCACCTTTTATTATTGGATTGTTTCTTTCACAACTAAAGTTTTTGCAAAACGTTTTATAATGTCCACTTTAAAGAAATTATTAAATAAGAAGTGATTAAGTATGTAGTACCTACCCACATTGAAAATTTAACTTACGCTGTATGTTACGTCAGCCCCTTTCAAATTCGGTGCATCTTCGATTAACTGCTCAAAAAAATCACACAGCGACTCTAAGGTCTCGTTGCAAACCTCTTCAAATACTAGAGGTTCCTCTTCATTGCGGATATTATCAGATAATCTTCGGTTATTAAAACCACAACTAACATTCAGTCTGCAGTCTTTTAGTATACTACTGCATTTTCGTATCGCGATAGGGGCGAGACTATTGATCTGCGGCCGCACCAGCCACCGGCTGGTACGTATTATATTCCTAATCATTTCGCTAAATTCTACCCCGTAATATTATTTTGATTCGCATTCTTCAGGAGGTTAAAGTTTGTTGACATAATATTGTCAATGTGACGTCTCGTTTGTCATTGTCAGCCTTGACTTTTTGTATCATTCGCAAAGGGAAACTTCTAATAGTATACTCAATTTAACTATTCAAAATCGTTGCCTTTTAGATATTATTTTGATCGATATGATTTTGCACTTCAAAAAAGACGATAAAATATTGCAATGGTTGAAATTTTAGGCAAATCTTTGTTCTGCTCTTAATACACATTAAGGCATATATATTTAGGGTATTTCGAACAATCAAAAGACACTAATATGCATGAAAATTATTCCATAATTCTTGTAAAGTCAATAACCTATAAAAACAAACAAAAGCGTCATGTATCTTTTGATTTATTGCCTTTGCATGTTTAGATGAACATGCTGATACAGCACCTAATTTATTTCATTCTAAAGAGTGTGTATCAAGAGTATATATATATATATCAATAATATGTATGTGTGATTAAAATTATAAATATAGTTTTCTTTATTCTTTATGATTAGATGATTGAACGAGCTCACTGCCTAGCTTTGATAATTAGCCTAAGAGTTCCATATGGACTCGACTTTTCGGGTAGGGTGCCAAACCTCATACGAGGTGTCTGCCCCTAGGGGATGCGTGGGGCATGTGGGATTTCACGGTCTGCAAATTTTAGGAGTAGACCATGGGACCAAGGATATTTATGGGGCCCTATCCACCAAACGGCCTCCCTGGAACTCTCTCACCCGACGTCCGATCTATATAGGGGTTCAAAACTCGGACAGAGTAGAAGGGGTAGAGATGATAGTCGACGACACTATGTCTCCGTTCCGGTGCGGCAGTCATTCAGGCCACATCAGGGGTAGACGCTGGTGTCCCGACATACCCCGCTGAACCAGAATGTTACAGCATGCACTACCGTCAGATTTGGCGAATGTAGTATGCCACCGGACGACACTTCTGCAATAAATATTTAAATTAAAATATATTTTGTGAACTTTGAGTTGTTAGATAATCGAATTACGCAACCGAAATATAACTTCCTATTTTGGAAAAAAATCTTTATCGCTATGATGAGTGGACGAGCTCACGGCCCACCTGGTGTTAAGTGTTTACCGGGGCTCATAGACACTTACAACGTAAATGCCGTGACCCACCTCGAGACATGAGATTGTCTCCGTTTTTACAGGGCACTGGCTGCCCCACCCTTCAAACCGAAACGCAGTTTGCTGCACGGCAGAAACAGGCAGGGCGGTGGTACCCGTGTTTACTCACAACTACTCACGCTACTTTGCCCTGTCACCAGTACCTTAACGTATTTGCGTTATTACCTTTAGCGTCTCCGATTATAGCTGCCATTTTCCTTTATTTCGTATGTAATTGCGCGCCCGACATCCAGTTCTTGTTTTTTTGTCGTCTTCATAGGTACAAAAGAAACATATACATATGGCTTAGATTAGGTTGCAATACAAGTACATAGCGCCAGCAACTACAGCTTTTCTTCACATTCTTCAGATTCTTCTGGTAGCATATAGGCATTTTGTGGTGGAAGCAAACTTAAATTGTTTTCATAGGCAGGTGAAAGAGCTGATATTGAAGGTTCAGGTACCCTCGGTAGCGGCAGTAGAGTATTGTACAAGCTCCAGTGTGAATTCACAAAAAAAACGTGTCTGTTTTCGTTTTGTTGGAGTGGCCTGAAATTACGGAGATTAGGTTCGTCCCACGGGTCCCAGAGCTGACGGAATTCGTTCATCTGTAAATAAAATATTTCAAATGAGGATTTAAAGAAACCTTACCAATACTTGAGAATAGTATGCTGTCTCTTAAATTTAAACAAGTTTGTTTGATTAAAAACTCGAAATAAAAAATATTACTTAAATAATTAAACTAAGATTTTTTAACTAATCACCAAAAAATGACAGAAAATACGCCCCAATGTCAGTATTGATTTAATACACCTTTGCCATTGAGTATTACTTATTGTGAGTAAAAAACCCATGACAACCACAAAAAATAAATAGTTTTCATGCGTGAGATTGTCCTTTGTTCACGCTAAAAATGTTTGTGAGCAAGATTAATAATAGTATGTTATATCAGGGTACTATTACCTGATCAAACGAAGCAAACAAGCAAGCCCTCGGCACCAGCCAGCGGACCACAAAGCTGTCCCCCTTGACAGTTCTCAGCTCGCCCCAATACAAAAAGTAATCTTCGTAAAACATTGGCAGTAGGTGTGACAGTGGCTCCGGACCTATGCGGGTACTCGTCTTAGCTTCCTGAATCCTTGAGAATCCTTCAACTACCCAGCTTAAATGTTTGTCAGGATTCACTCCGTACTGAAATTTGTGGTTTAGCAAAAATATTTACCCATGGCATTATGGGTGGCGGGTCCAGTTCCAGAGGGTAGGAACACAGGTGGACGGACGTGCTCACGGCCTATCTTGTTTTGCAAGGATTACAGACATTAACTACTTAACTTCCACCAACCGTGGGTCAAAACCATTTTACCGCGAACTACTTTTAAGGCTCGAATACGAAGATGTGGTACTAAGCTCTGGGAAGCCATCGTTGTTGAGGGCACAACTAACAAGATGCTTATTGTTTGGCCTTTATATTTTAGCTGCCAAATGAAATGGAAACGGCAATACGCATGGCCTCCTTTGTTTGTGCTGGTTACCTATTATTACATTTTGCTTTGGGTTACATTTTATGACTGACCACGCAGATAATATCAATGATCCTTGCGATCTTGAAATGGTCGAAATAAGCCTTTTCTTTCGATACTAATGCCCTGAGGAAAACTGCTGAGTCCGAGCATCACCTCTAAGTGAGTGAACAGATTGAAAGTCAATCAGACCAAATGAGCATATAATTTGTACAACCAGCATCCTATTTTTTATGAATTGAGGAGATAGTACGGCCATTCGACCTAGTAGATAGATACTAACCAACCTTTATCAAATAGCATATCATTACAACTCCGTCGGGGTGACGCAGAGCTTCCTCCTGCGTCATGTACTCAGATCGGAAGAACGTTACCTGTTCGTTTAATAAATTATTCTTTTAGAACTAAAACAGAAATCTAATGAATAAAATTTATGTGAGATAATTATAATAATAGTCATTCAGTACAGTTCAGTTCACCAAACCAGTCTAATGGTATCGTGTTGATTTACGACCATCACAAAAGGCAATTATTATTACTAGCTACTTGATGATACATAATAATATGTTAGAAGTTTGACTAGTTGGAAAAAAAGGGTACCTGTACTTATATATACGTGCGTAAGAAGTTATACTTTATTTTTATAAAATTTATTTCTTTTTTTTAAATATTAAATAATTAATAATAAATATTTAAAGTTAATAATTTAATAATATTTAGTATGAATTATATTAAATAATAATTTTGTCATTTATATTACTAAAAAATGAATGCTAATAACACTTTTTTTACGAGTGTACATGCGCGAAAGTTCACCTGCGGCTATATTCAGACTCGCCAAGCTACGTCGGTCGTATTGTAATGGGCGATTTAGTGGGCAACTTCATTCTGTTAATTTTGTGTCACGGTGCGCGCGCAACGTAAAATTTCACTCTCATCAATTTTTCATAACGCGCCTAAAGAAGTATAACTTCAAAATATTTCTTTCCAAATACTGGTTATAGGACCTCTTGCGAGTCCACACGGGTAGGTACCACTACCCTGCCTATTTCTGCCGTGAAGCAGTAATCCGTTTCGGTTTGAAGGGTGGGGCAGCCCTTGTAACTATACTGAGACCTTAGAACTTACATCTCAAGGTTGGTGGCGCATTTACGTTATAGATGTCAATGGGCTCCAGTAACCATTTAACACCAGATGGGCCGTGAGCTAGTCCACACAACTAAGCAATAAATAAAAACTCAAATGTGCACTGATGTTTACTTTGTTGTCAGCGGATGTTGCTGCTGAAATTGTGTGTTTCAAATTTATATTTTTTGTTTAACTACTAATACGTCTGTTTTATTTCATACTTATGTGCGTCCTAAAGAATGATTCACCTGCATTTCACCAGGATACCTTCTATCGTCGACTGTGTGGTCACTGCCCTCCATCATGTCAGCTCCCCAGTGGAAATGAATTTGCGAAAAGATGTGCTTGTCTTGGAACGGTCCACCTTCTAAGTACGGTCGCTCTGCTTTCCATTTCGCTCCAATGAGGACTGCGAATTTATATATGTTTTTGTGTGTTTGGCAGGGTAAATTTTAGACTTCTATTTTTGGGTTCTTCAAGAGAACAGTATAAAGCAAAGAGAGAATATAAGCAATCCGGCGTAGGCGAATTGCCAGCCACTTGAGCTTAACGCGAAACTCTGAGACGTGATCATATTTTCGTAAGCCAAATATAAATCTAATATTAATAAATAAAGCTGCTTAATGAACTAAGGAGATCTGCGAAAGCTTAATAATTGAGTTGGTAAAGTTGGTTGGTTTTATATTATTAATAGATCATTACAGTTTTGGTGTTTCTCTGCTGAATATTCGGGATATGGTACCATTTTAAACCTTTTCTACAATGATTAAGTGAGTTTTATTCGGCTGTTTTGTGACTCCCAATCGGAGGAACTCATCTTGTGATGCGCTTGCTCGTAGCTTTACAGGCGTGTTAATTGAGTTTAAATTAATATTTTTATTAGCTAAATTATATAATAGCTTTATAGGATCGACCAAGCTGTATCTAATCAGCATAGTGACATCAGAACAACTTGTTTAATACACTTTTTTTATAGCTTAAATGGGTGAACAAGCTCACGGCTCATCTGGTGTTAAGTGGTTACCGGAGCCCAGACATCTGCTATTTAAATGTCGCCACTCACCTTGAAATATGAGTTCTAAGATCTCAGTGCAGCACAACGACTGCCCCACCCTTCAAACCGAAACGCATTGATGCTTCACGGCAGAAATAGGCAGGGTGGTGGTACCTACCCGTGTGGACTCACAAAAGTCCTACCACCAGTAATTACGAAAATTATATTGTCTCGGATTTAATTTCTATTACGCGCTGCTATTCCTTCACCGTGGACGTCAGTCGTGAACATTTGTTGCGTACGTATTTTGTTAGAAAAATTGGTACCCGCCTGCGGGATTCGAACACCGGTGCATCGCTAGATACGTATGCACCGGACGTCTTATCTTTTAGACCACGACGACTCAATGATAAATGAAACCTTTTTTTGCTAAAACCAATATTTACTGAAGATGCATCCTTTCACAAGTGGGAACGAGAAGGGGACCGAGAGAGGACAGACAGACCGTGTGTACACGTTTGAAGTTATGGCAATCATTGTAGTTGCGTTGTGCGTTTATGATGTTGTTCTTGTGTTTACTTTAGGACTACGTTGGCCGACAAGCAAGCCATATTAAATTCCTCGACACTATAAACATCTAAATATTACAAGCAAGTTTCCAACCGTAATTATTGCGAGCGCTCGTTTGCATGCGAAGCGCTCGGGGCACGAGCTGAACAATTTTGTATTGCGCATATGTCGTACATAAGCAAACAAGCTTTCATAAGTAAAACAAACGCCACACACGAACGCCACAAAATTAATTACTTAGCGCCGCTCAAGCTCAACCTCCAAGCGTGCTTGTCGCGGTTGTGCTGATTCTGCTCTTAACAGGAATTTTGTACCAATTCTAACGCTTTACTTTTAAATAAGTAGGAATAAGTTCTGCGCGAGTAGGTATCTATTCACTATTATGGTAAATTTAATGTCAAATTATTTTTAAACAGTAACAGTTACAGACCTGTGGCCACACGTTTGAAAGACTGGTGTAATAAACAGTTGGAACCACAAAATAAGTTCAGAATAATTTGTTATTTACTTTCAATCAACAAGCTCGTGTTACCCCCTTATGGGGGCGCGGAACGGGCCTAGGGGCGAGCCCCTCTACCCGGGGGTGATCTCCCTGCCACGCTGAGCACGGGGTGAGGTGCGTGAAATAGCCACATCGACAGATAAATATACATAATAATGAGTGAGGCTTGATTGGATCAGTTGTGTGTTGCACGGAGCCAGGAGGAGGAGAGGTCCTTTTTTTTTCATTACAGCTCAAACTAAAAATTAACTACAACTCACTATTTATTATAACAACAGTCGAAAGCACGAGGTGGAACCCGCCACCATGGGGCCCCATCTCTGCAAGTTAGAGGAGAGTTTGCGGCACATTATTGGTGCTCATCCGCCCTGGACTCCCTTTTCTGGGCAAGCCGGAGCGGGAAGGAACCGAATATACTCTACGAAAATGTGAGTGGGCCACCCAAGGGGGTAAAGAGAGGGTAGGGTCATTCCCTTCAACGGTGTGGGGGGAACGACAGCTCGTCCCACGAGGGCACTCATTATGAGCGCTCCTATACCACTCCGGTTGGACTAAACATCACTCCATAGCGGGGGTCCAGAAGCTCCCTCCATAACGCCGCACCATAAAGCGGTCTTGCGTGCAAGGGATCTATGTTGTGGAGGTGCTTATGGGTCCAGCGTCGACTCGCTCATACATAGCAAGAGCTAGCCTCTGATATTTACTGATATGACTTTATATAAAAGGTTTACTTTAAAAAATGAAATAAGTACCTGTATATCCAGTGTTTGAAAGCTTAACCTTATGGGGGAAAACATCAAAGTTGTACCATTTTAATTCAGGGCATGTATATGGTATGGAGCCAGTTATGGAAACATTGATGGGGGTTGGGAGGAGACCTTCGAAGTCACTCCAGTAGTATATCCATTGTAACGTGCCATAGAGAGGGACTTTTTCTGCTTCTTCGTTTGGTGTTTCTTTCACCTCATCTAGAAGTAGCATCTTCAGTTAATATTTTGTGAATTCGATAAAAAGTCGTTTCGTTTATAGTGGGCCGCACTGTACACATGTGCATGTTTTCTTTGCCTTTACGATCATTATACAAGGTAGAGAGAGGTACTTTATTACGAAATCAAATTAATACGTTCCTTTGATATAGAATATCGATGTCGTTATCGTCTTACTTCGAGATTGTGTTAATAAATCAAAAAGTTTACATTATTACGAGTATTCAAACAGGCGTCTACGGGCGCTTTCAAATCGTTATGCCTTTATTACAGAATTTACGCACAAAATTTACAAAATATTGAACTTGGGCAAATATATTTAGTATATATCTATCGGTAGAGTACCGTGAGGCGGGAAAAGTCTATTTTCACACAACGATACAATAATGTTATGGAACTTCGAGAACACATTTTTATCTATTTAAGATGTTAAAGAAATCGTGTGTTGTGGCAAAATGCATTTAGCATTTGACCAAAGTGCGGTCGTCAGTCGCAGAGAAAGCTTTTCGTGGATGACGAGGACGAAGACGACGAAAGCCTAACACCAGGTGCTATTTTTTAAATATAAATATATCATTTGAAGGAATTTGAAGGAATGGATAATTAAAACGTTGTTTACCCGTTTTCGGTTCGGTGATTTTCATTTTATTACTTTAAGCGTTAACACTAAAATTTAGATTTTCGAAAACCAAACAGATATTACTTTTATAGGATTTTTTTTTTTTTATATTGTCCTCATAATGTCAAAATGACAACAATATACCACATAGATTATGTAACGTCATAGTTTCTGGACGAAAGATACGAAACGTACATCATCGATGTCTCATATATGTATGTTTGTATGTATGTAAAATGTTCGTTTGCGGAAGACGTGGCCTATACGAGTTCCTGTCCTGTACACAATTGGTCGCCAGCTCTTCGGGCGAGCAGCGTGGCGTGGCCTGTGCCGATTGATGTTGGTTGATCTAGATACTCCAAGAAGAATGCCGAGAGCAATCTAAATTCGTTCTCTTCCGCCTGATATAGAACAGTATCTCATGATTACAGTTACATTAGTATCGCGACTATAATAATAATAATAAAACATTTATTTCAGAAAAAATCCATATAAACTATAGCAAACTAAAAACATTCATTAGATGCCAATGTTAGATAAAAGAAAACGCACAGGAGAATGTGAGTCGAGGAAAGAACATTCGCATAGTTCGATCTAGTTCAATCTGAGTTTCCGTATCTACGGCCTCATGATGATTTGATATGAACCAAGCTGAAATGTATTGGTGTTTCAATTGTTTGGGCCTTGCCAGATGCAGCTTCCTTGAGCAATAAATTTTGAAAGCGAGTCCACTCTGCACGGTAAGCGAGATGCCTTTTGCTTTCACTTCAAACGCTTAGCAATACATAGCTAAGCGTAATTAATTCATTCCTCTATCTCTTTGTTTTGAGTTTTTTTTTATTAATTCATAAAAAACTTCAATAAAACTTTTACCACCGTGTTCAAAGATAATGTAATAGATGCTTTTTCTTATAATCAATCAGTCACAATCTAAACAAAAAATTGACATTGTAAATGTCATTACAGTACATGCTTAGAGATAATACATATAATTGCTTATTATAAATAGAAGAAAAATGAAGAGCATTAAAACTATAAAAGAATTTGAAGAAGAATTAAAACCGGATCCCGAATTACTTTTGTGGGAGAAATGGATACAGGTACGAAAAGAAGAAGCAATGAAAATATCCAAAAAAGTTAAAAGGCCACAAATAGATTTAACAATGAACTTAGTAGAAAAAGTTAGAGAGGAACGAGAGCGTAAAATAGCATTAGAACATGCACAGATAGATAAGAAGCCATCTTTGAGAGGAAGTCTTTGGGAGCAGCCACTAAGGTTACACCAGACATGTGAGTGTGGGCCCATTTATGAAGTCCAAAGAACTGCAGCAGAAGTTGGTCGTCCTCATATTGTAAAACACATTGGTGTACCGCGTCAAATACAAGAGGAGGAAAAAGGTTTAAAAGGGGTCTCGGAAAGAAATAAATGCAAGAAACTGGATGCAGATTACCAAAGATATAGAGAAAAAAAAGAATTCCTTTTAAAAGATAAATTAAAGAAAATAGATCCCTATAGGTACGGTTTACACATATTTATTCATTATTTATTTATTCCAGCTTTTCGAATTCGAGATCGCCTCACTAGTTTCGTGGTCAGTGATGCTATCTACATACTATGGGGTCCTGGCTCGATTGCCGGTTGGATTCACAATTTCATTGACAAAGATTAAGTACTCGAGGTACAGGCACAGGCAAGGTACAGGTTTCGTGTCAAACAAAATTTAAATTTCCAGTCTGGGGCTGTTGAATCTGGACCCTTTTATTAATCATAGGACCAGAATGAGAATAATATAGGTATCTGCGAGAGTCATGAATCCCGTGATTCGCTATTTTACGGTTAATAGCGACCTACAGCTACCACAAGCGACTGTTATATTTTACCCATTGCCAATACCCAGCAGCCGTCAGTATAAAATTATTATTTTAACTACTTAAAACACTATATATTCTGACAGGTAATAAAATCAGTTAGGACTATGTGTTTTTGCCTTAGTTAGCTGTCAACAAGCTCTATCATTTTTTCTTTCTCCATTTACTGTTTACAATCCATAACAATACAACAGTTTTAAAAAAACTCATTTTTTAACTAACAATGTTGTACACTTGCTTCAGGTTAGCTATGAGGTTTTCATTTTCTTTCTTTTCCTCTCTTCCTGCCTTTCAATCGAGCTATCATAGAACAAAATATCTTTGGCGAATGCCGTTAACAGCACTTTTGAGATAAGTTTATGTTTATAAAAGTTTTGAACATTATGACATTTGAACATTCGAACCATTGGTCTATCGACCAATTTCACCTAATCGGTGGAAGATTTTCCCTTCATCGTTACCTCTAAAAAATTATCAGCCCTGCCACTATTTCAGCTACTGCATATGTACGATTTGTGATACTTTAATATCGTAGTACCTTTTCAAAATATAAATGTAACTAAAACCCTTTCCAATATAGAAATGTAGCTAATGTAAATTCTCCGGAATTTTTTTCAGGCCAGAAATAGACGGTTTGTTAGTCATTGGTAAGAAACCTAAATCTCCTCCACCTAGAAAACCTAATATACCTTCCATAAAAGTAACATCATCCGCTAGTCGCTTAGAAGACTTTTCAAACATCTACGCGGTTCGAATTAACAATACAATAATATACAAGGATCTTCCTGAACAATGCGTGGATCATTTCACAAAAATGCGGAGTGAGTGTTGGCACGAGGATCGAACTTCTTGGAGTTATTACTTTAATGCGCCAGCCAACATTGCCAGTAGAACTAGTTTGATGCTTGAGAACCTTGGGACAATCTCCTTGAGATATTGTTGGAAGAAAATAAAAAAGACCATACCATTTATACCCGAAGATTATTATGAACAAGTTTACTTCTTCAATAAAAACGAAAATGTTCTACATCCAGGGCAAAAAATAAACATTAACTTTACGTTTTTATCTAAAAAACCTGGAGTTTTTAGTGAATTTTGGGAACTCAACTTTTGTAATATATGTTTCTTTGATACACTAGCTCATAAATTTACCTTAAATTTGTACGCTGATGCTGTTGAAGATATCGAAGAAATACTGCAAAAGGCTGGTTCCATAAAAAAATACATTACAGATCAAGTTTTAATTGATTATATTCGCAAGATATTACAAGAAATACTCATAAAATCTACGGAAGAACAATCATTGAAGTATCCTTATAAAGACAAGTTATTGGAGGCGGATTTGTTTGTGATGAAAAATCCGGTATGCTTCTATCATCAAACACAAGTGATGAGGATGAAGGAATTGTATTCAGAGATGTTACCGAACGCTCCATGGGACTTGTCCATAACCACATGGAGGGCACTAATGATGTCTAAAGGCTTTGAAGAACGAATGACTTACTATGAGCATCTGAAAGAGTCTCATGCTGAGTTATTAAAGCCTTGGTATGAAGGCGAAGATTTAATGAAGCATAAGTATCGAATAACGAAACATCTTTTAGGTCATTTGGCTGATAAGCTTGATGAGGAATATGATAGGTTGAGAAAGTTTTGGGTACACGACAGCAATATTTCCTTGAGCTCAAAAGTGCCAGTGACTGAAGGAACTTTAGCCGTCGTTGAGTCTGAGAAGTTGAGAAATATTTTCTATCTACACGTTTACGACCACGTCGCAATTACTGTCGAAGCTTTTTCCGGCATCCTCAGTAGTTTGGATTTGAATCGATGGATAGAATTCGATTTCTGTCAGACGTGAAGAAGCCTTAGTATTCAAAAGAATGTACAATATCTAAAACCATCTACACGATTTGTAGATAAATGAAAATAAATTTGTAAAAACAGACTTTCGTTCCTTAATTGTTCGATTATGTATCTCCATCTTCCTAATGAATAAAATAATTTTGTGAGGAGCAGCACCAATAATAAATTTAGGACTAGGAGCATGACAGTCGTTCGTAATCGAAAATGTAAATTTATGTTGAAATTACATTTTACTATCAAAAATATAAATAGACGATCCGCCCTGTTGTAGTTTTGCTTGGCTACAGGAGCTCAATAGCCGCGCGACGTGGACGTCGTCATTGCACTCTGAGACGTAATGTCCAGGTCTCACTTGCTTTAAAGATGACTATCACATCCTCAATAGGCAAGAGGAACGATTGCTTCGTGGCAACACTGGTCAGGACGGTGGTACCATATATACGCATAGTCTTGATACAAATTTGGAAACTGTCGTGGCCTAAAGGACGGATGCATTCGTATATTGTTATGCAACGGTGGTCAAAACCCGCAGGCAGGTACCAATTTTTCTAATGAAATACGTACTTAACAAATGCTCACGATTGACTTCCACGGTGAAGGAAAATAACATCGTGTAATAAAAATCAAACCCGCAAAATTGCAATTTGCGTAATTATTAGTGGTGGTACGACGTTTTGTGAGTCCGCACGGGTAGGTACCACTACCCTGCCTATTTCTGCAGTGGCCCAGCCGTTTTACTGTAAAAGGTGAGACCATAGAACTCATGTCTCAGGGTGTATGGCGGCATTTACGTTGTAGACGCTTATAGGCTCCGTTAACACCAGGTAGGCCGTGAGCTCGTCCAACCATATAAGCAATAAAAAATATGTTAGAGCAATAAAATTATTAAAGAATAAAATTAAAACTTCTATTACGGTTTGACCACGTGCTTAGTTTTAACCACTGAATTGTTCATCGGATCTGAGTCGGCGATTCTGACCCAGTGGTAGATTCAGCGAAGCACTGCTCTTGCTAGGGCTGGAGAAGTTTTCATGTTATTATTTTCCACGTTTTAATAGTAGTTTTCTGTAATTAAAATTATTAAGCAATGCCGTTCAATGCACCTCGTTTTAACTCATATCAGTGGAACTTTGTTAAATGTTCTGTTCGCTTTCGATGAACTCTTAAAGTCACGTAGAATACTCCTATACCTATGTATACAGGTGACATGCTTTATGCGCAGTAAATGTACATAGTTATCGTAATTAATAGCTAGTAACGTAACTACCTAACTATATGAATTTAATAATTTGAACTTTCAAGTAGGTAGAGTAGAGTCATTGTAATAAAACACAGCAAAACGCAAAAATAGATAAATAGTATTTTATTAAACTTAAACGAAAACAATAATTTGATTAATCTAATAAATTTTGTAAGAGGTAGTGCGGGTTGCTATAACGAAAACGTTATAAACATTTCAATATTTAAACAAAATACAGTAAACTTAATAACGAACCGAGTTTTAATTGGTGTGAGTTTATTGTTAATACAAATCGCTCACACAAACAGAATACTCTTACGTCATCATTTCACTGTTCTAGTTCTTGTTTCATTGATCGCAGAAAATTAGTTGTTTTCAGAGTTTTGACCTAACTTGCTTAACGTAAATAACGGAGTGGCCCGGCGGGTGTCTCTGGGTCGGACGAACGTTTCTCTCAATGGGTTGACTGTCCGGCCCTTCAAGTTGTCGAAGTAGACCCAGCTGGGAACAAAAACGCTCTCATAAAACAATGCATTAGGTCAAGTAGAAAAGGTATCATGAAGTAATAAAGCTATGTAACGTTTTACCCTAATTATTTCTCAATTTTATTGGTGCCAGTACAGCATTCAATGTTGGCCTTCAACATTTTTTATAACAGCGAACAAGGCATACGCGGTCATACAGCCCCAAGCTAGGTTTCCCTGTCATATGGGACACGGAGATTGATATATGTAATTATGTACGTTTAAATAGATACATAATAATATATAGATATTGAACATTTAGATAAAGAGCAAACAAACTTGTAAATCACACGAATGCTTGCACGATGTGGGAATCGAATCCACGACTGTCGGCAGGAGCACAAGCTTCTGCCAACAACAACCAAGTCACCCAGTCAGTTGCACTTTAACTGATGAGATTGCGACTGACCACCAGCCTACGTAGTTTCATACAATACTTATTTAGTATTCCTATCCTCATCTATTTCTCATTTTAAATCCCCAGTATGTAGAGCCGTAGTTTTCAAGTACTGGAAATATGCCGATATTGAAAATTAGGATGGGTGGGTTCCATTATTAGCTAATTTTGCTGAATAGCCTCTTTGAGGGTATGTAGTGTAACTGATGCAACGAATAGCAATTTGAATATTCTCTCCCAAAGAGTGCAATGATAGTTGGGCAGTGCCGGTAGTCGGGTATAACAACCGCACAGATCTTTGGGTGCCAAGCTATTACTGAAGATTGTACAGATTGTTACCACAGCACGACACCCATGTTGAGGTACTAGATCAATCTCTTCATTGCATTAGAATATTCTATAAAAATGAACATCATATTAATATACGAGTTGACAGTAAGTGACCGTCTGCTTGTAGAAGTTATACTCGTACAAAAAAACCGGTACTGCACTATAAAGTTGCTTGCAGGAACTACTAAAAATAAAAATAAAACTCATGTTCTTAAGAATGTAATCAAATCAAAATCTAATTATTATTTTTTATAGTCAGACAAAATGTTTTGTACCAAGAAGCTGCCAGTTCAAATACAATATTACGGATTACGTTCACGAAATTGTAGACTTTCTGTTAGTTTTCTAAGTAAAGTGAGTGATCCATTGACGAGCAGTGAACCGACGGCCTGCTTAGTAGTGCTTAGTTTTCTCCCATGTTCGTCGGTTCGTTTTGCTATTTAATTAACAAACTAGCGGCCCGCTCCGGCTCCGCTCGGGTCTTTAACAAAAATTTCAACGATGTTTGACGTTGTTTTATTTTTTTAAATAAAATAACACTTATTGCGGCATAACTATAATAGTTAGATATATACTGTCGCGATACTTTTTGTAAATAATGATGTGTCCTACAAAGTTATAGTACATCATTTTATTATATCATCAATCGTTTTCGCAGAGCACGCGATGTAAAGAATATTTTAGGTAATTTTTTTACACCTTGGGTTACATTATTGAAGTTTTAGTAAGGATCCCGTATTTTTTCCAAAAAAGATTATAGCCTATGTCACTCGGGAATAGTGTAGCTTCCAAGCAGTGAAAGAATTTTTCAAATCGGTTTAGTAGTTTCGGAGCCTATTCAATACAAACAAACAAATCTTTCCTCTTTATAATATTAGTATAGACTAACTCAATGTGTGGCCAGCGCAATGAAATCAAATTACAAAGTACAACAGAAGTACGACTAGCCTATGTGAACAATTTGCAGCTCGCCTGATGTGGCGATTTGGGCTAGGAAGGTCAAATATCTGGAAGTCACCCTGCATTACTCAATAACCTTCCGTCCTCACATCAAGATAGTCCTCGATCACGCCAAAACAGAGTATGCTGTTTTTTCGTAGTGAGGTAACGCTTTACAAAACATGTATCCAGCCCATCATGAAATAGGCAGAGTGGTGGTGTCTATCCTAGCGAGGGCACAGGACAACCCTACCACCGATACATAATTAGACAAATTTTAATTTTTCGGATTTTATTTTTATTCGTACACCTTGCAAGTCATTTGTCGATTAAGTACATATTTAATTGGATAAATCCAATTATTTAATCTTTGTATAAAATACTTAATATATACTTAATCGACAAATGAAATTTATTTCAGTAGATACCTAAATACTTAACCTCTTTTTTCCGGGCCGGGGGCCGAACCTCGCAGGAGGTTCCCGTGAGGCTCCCCCGCGCTAGATAATGTGGGAATGAGGGATTATTTTTTAAACTTTAACGTGACGTTTCACCCTCATCAGGATTGCGAGTTGACTGACCTTAGATAGGCTTCTATTTAATTAGAAATAAGAATCTCCCAATAAATCTAGCTAACCATAACCGCGCGTGAGGGATGAGAATGAAGCTGGGGTGGTACTTTGTTGGGAGTTGTCATACGATATTACAATTAAAAATCAGCCGACACGAGAGAACACCGTCTGGCAGGCCTCGTGTATACTAAGGTTCATAAAAATATTAACTTGTTACAGCGATGAGTAATCTGTAGATGAACACTATTTTCAGTTCACATTAGGATAATCGTTTGACCGCAACGATTTCGCCTACCTTACTCTCCATTTAAGAATGAAAGTAGGGGTTATAGCGTTCTGATTTTTACAATACATCAACAAACAGTATATGAGTATTTACGTTTTCGGGATGTAATTACCGCTGGCTCCCATCTTTTATCATTGCGTGTTTTAATATATATTTGGTCAGTCGGTCGGTAAATCGATGATGTGGTACGAATATTTTCTTTTAATTGTAAATACTGCATCAATCTTCCAGATACCCGGACGTGTGCGGAGTGTTTCTGTATGTAAACAAAAATTCCAATAACCGGCGCTTGAGGTTTGTGTTGTCTACCGATGCCATTCTGGTTTTAAATGTTCTGACTAAACATTCTGCCAGCCCGTTTGTCCGAGGATGATATGGAGATGATGTGACATGTAAAATACACTGTTTTGTGCAATATTCTTTAAATTCATGAGTTGTAAATTAAGGTCCATTATCGGATATAATAATTTTTAGTGAACCAAATGTACAAATTATGTTATCTAATGTAAGACAAAGCGTTTTTATTTATTTATTTTGCTTTTTTGGCTGCTTTATTTGCTTAGATTGTGTGATCTAGTGTTGACGTGTTTCATAGGTCGTATTTCCACCCATTTGGAGAGAGCGTCGCACAATACCAACCAATACGATCTTTCGAACGGCCCAGCAAAGTCGATATGGATTCTCTCCCATACGTATACGGTATGCACCAGGAAAATACAGGAAGTTCAGGGTTACAAGGACGGATCTGTTGGCACCTGGTACATTTCTTGACAAATAATTCTGTCTTCGTCAAGGGTAGGCCACCAAACATAGTAACGTGAAAGTGCTTTCATAGCAGAAATGCTAGGATGTCCTCGATGAAGGTATGTAAGAATGGCTTTTCGGACTGCTATAGGTATAACGATGCGTCCTTGTTTCATAAGTATCTTATTCTCAACAGATAATTCAGTCACGTTTCTGTAGAATGGTTTTATTTCTGGATTGTATTCTGATTCTCTCCAGCCGGTTTTTAAATTTTGACAAGCTTTTGTAAGTATGATCTTTTGAAGCTGTTTTCATAAGTAACTGTTCTGATAGGTAAAGGTCAGTCATCCGAGTGCTCAAAAGACGTAGTTCTATTTTATGTACAAGCCCTTCTATCTCAGAGGGTTCCGTTTCAGAGTTTGATAATCTAGAAAGGCAATCAGCTAACGTGTTATTTTCACCTTTCTTGTAGTAAATGTCATATTGATAGCTTCCCACTACTAGGGCCCATCTTACCAATCTGTTATTGGCTAGTTTAGGAAGGTTACGGCGTGCTCTCTTAATATGTTTGCGAGGCTTATGGTCCGTAACTAGATTAAATTTCGTTCCTCTCAAATACAAGATCATTTTTTTTATATCAAATACTATTGCTAAAACCTCATGATCAATAACAAAATATTTCATTTACGCTGGTCGGAAGCAAAATCAATTGATTGGTCTATGTTTGAGTCCTTGTGGAATAATACTGCACCCAATCCCTGTCCTTTTCGGAAGTGTCACATGCTCAATAAAGGGGACGTTTCTCGTCAAATGCAATCAATGGTTGTGAAGAAGTTATGCATTTCTTTGTATCTTCAAATATTCTGTTTTCATGATCAGTCCAGCGCCATCTATTTTTTTTACTAGTTAGATCATGGAAATTCAAAGAAACCTCGTGAAGATGTGGTACAAGCCGATCGTAAAAGTTATTCCTAAAAATGATCGTAGTTTTTTGCATTACACGGTGCTGGGGCCTTGGTTATGGCGTTAATTTTGAATTTGGTTGGGTGGATGCCATGTTCATCTATTATATGACCTAGATCTGATCCTGTAAGAAATTACATTTCTTTAAGTTAACTTTCAGGCCGGCGTTTTGTAAGTGATTGAATACAATAGGTAAAGTTTGTAAATGTTCTGAAAGATCTTTCCCTGATATAGCTATGTTGTCAAAATATACAACTACATTGGTGCTATCGTCTAGCAGTTTATCTAGAAAATATTAGAATAATGGAAGGAGCAGTCAATACTCCCAAAAGCTATTGTATTGGAAACATCCTTAATGTGTTGACAACGTCAAGTACTTTTTCAAATCCGGTGCTATTTCAAATTGTAAGTATTACATGCGTCTTTAAGGTCTATTTTTGAAAATAATTTATGGTTTGTGAGATTTTGGCGTAGTTGATCGAAAATTGGAACTGGGTGTAAACGTTTGATAAGTACTAGATTAAGTGTAGTTCTGTTGTCTCCACATATCCTAACATCCCTTGTAGATTTCAGAATGCTAACTGTGGGTGTAGCCCATTCAATAGGTGTAATATTAGGATCTACTTTTTCTACTATACCCTCTGAGATCAGACTAACTCCCTTTCTATATTTTTTCATACTGAATTTTATAGGCCTTGCAGGAAGGTGGATCAGTTCAGCTTCTGGTTTTACATGTATTTTTGCGTAATAATTGCTAACTTTTCTTAGTTTTCCATCAAAGAGCTGTACATGTTTATTCAGTATTTGTGTAAGAGTTCTCGCTGTTGATGTTTTGATGGAGTATACTGATTTTGGAAACTCCATTTCAAAATCTTCACTCCAATGTAAGCCAAATAACATTGGTTTGGCTTTTTTCATTACGACAACAAGTAGGAGTATTTGCAGTCCGTCGACTTCGACTGTCACTTTTGTAATTCCCTTTGTTTTATGTTTATGTTGCCGTATGCTTTAAGTTTCGGGGCGGTTTGTAAAGATGGTAATTCTAATTTTTCCCATAATTTTGTTCCCATAATTTTGAAGTGAAACTTCCTTATCGGCGTTGGAAAAAAATTTACCGTCACATTTTTCGGTTACGCGTCACTTTTTTCCGTTACGCGCCATCTGTTTTGTATTCATGTCTATGATAATAAAATCCTTTTGTTTAAACTTTATCTAATTTAACTTTTTTGTATTCATGTCTATGATAATAAAATCCTTTTGTTTAAACTTTATCTAATTTAACTTTATTTAACCAATTTCTAGAAAGTTGCATGTAGATCATTTTTCGAAAAATAAGGCCATAAACAAGTTTCACTTCTTACGTGTGTACACTAGTACACGCACACATTTTTTGTGTTTATTATTGGATACGCAGAGCTGGGGTCCCAATCCATAGTGCAAAGTATGTCATTGATCCGTACATCGATTTGTTTGCATTCTCTCTTACGTTTACCCAAGACGCTGCAGATAACATCATCATCGCTTTCTTCCTCGTTATTACTGATAGATGATGATGATATTGAGGACCTATGAGGTCTTGTTATTTTTTTAACTGATTTTCGGCTCCCTTTAGTGTAGCTGATGTATGCCCGCACAGCGTAAACAATGCATTGGATTTAATTTTCGTGTTATATTTTGATGTAATGGTACGTTTTTGTTTTGCTCCTATTTATTCTTTTAATACTTGTTTGTGGTGTGATTTATTATACCTGTTCTATGTATTGAGCGATTGCAAAAATTGTTGGAAGGTTACTTCTCTTGATATTCCATCTACCATTTGAATTAAATCGGGCCATCTTTGTTTCGAGTCGGTTTCTAAATCTTGATGATTCAATTCAGTGGCAAAGCGGTTACGTAAATGTCATTCCAGGAAGTCACTAGTGTAGTCACAGTCCCGATTAAGACTTTATAATATGTTTACATAGTATCCCATCGTTTCATTTTGTTCTCTAGTGCAATTCCAAAATTCTGTTAAGGCTCGATACCTCGTCTTTTTATGCCATAGAAGTCTGATACAAATTTTGCTGTATGTGGCTATATCGTAATCAGGAGTTAAAGCTACTTTTAATTCGTGGAATATCTCTGGCGCTAGTAAATTCAGAAGCAAATCTTTCTGTTCGCTGTTATCGATATCAAGAATTTTGCATTTGTTTTCCAAAAAATCAATGTAATCGTCAATTCTGAATGTATCTGGGTTGTATTTACCCATGTTGAAATTTTTGATTATACTTATCTTGTTATCCGTACCATGTTTTGTGATAAAGTCGTTCGTCACGATCTTGGCTGTTGTATTACAAACTGCTGGTACCAACAATTTCAAGATTTGTAAAATTTGCTTTTGCTGATTTTGTTGTGCATGTACAAATGATGCGAACTGTTCATCAATCATCTTAATTTAATTTAACTCAATATAATATAACAAGGTTTTTAAGACATAACGTAAGATATAATAATAATAATAGATGGTAAAATAATAATATGTTAGAACTATAATTTAAATAATAGAATATGGAAAAGAAGGATACAACATAAACCCATTACAAATCAGTAAGATTTCAAGGTTAATAAAGTATCAACTTGTTGTAATACGTCGAGTACTGCTCTGTAGAATGCTACAGCTTGTACTACTCGTGCTAGTAGTTTTTAGAAACATAAAACATTTTTAGGCATCCTTTTAATATTGCAACTGACGTGATTTTGCGACACTTCTTACTGTGCCGATTTATATATAAAATTACACCACGAATAATCGTTAGACTACGAGTATAAAACAATAGAGGTAAATTAATCAATTGGCCTGGAGCCGAGAAGTGCTTTATTATTATTAATTATGTGATCATAAGCGACATTAAGGAAACTAAGATTCTTAATTAATGGTCCTTATTCAACGTTGCGAGATGTCCAATTTCCTGTCAATTATGTCTGGGTCAAAGTTAAAGATCTTTAAATATTCGGTCCTTCTCGAACAGAACTATTTCACGACAAGAGAGAGCAGGACAATATTATAGACTTGGGATTTTTGGAATTATTAATGTTGAGATAAATTAGGCTGTCCATCTACAAAAAGTCATTAGCGAGTGAGTATTTTTTTATAATTTAGAAAAATATGTATTTCCGTAGAAAAATCAGATGCGACAGTTATCCGTGTTCTTTGAAGTATCCATCATAAAATTGAAGCGCTCATCACGTTACGTCATCATCACGCACAGAATACAATATACTATTATAATATGCGATTTTGAATTTGTGAGCTCCGAGACATGAGGCACTTACGCGTGACACCACTACAACAAAACACTTAGAGAGTCTAATGCGGTTAGTGATGACAATTAATATTACTGCTATTCATACAAATATATCCTCATAAACGGCGAATATAGCATTATGTGTGTTGCTCCTAGACCCTACTTCGAACTATACTCGTATGTCCCATGTCCATTTATATATATGTCGGAGACGGTCATTAGTTTGGTAATAAAAAGAAGCGCAGCACGATTTCCGAGAGGTGACAACATCATCATCATTATCATTATCCTGCCCTTCTCCCAGTTACCTGGGGTCGGCGCAACATATTTTCTCCTTCCATACTCTTCTATCATATACCATTTCTTCGCTCACTCCCCTCTTAACCATATCGTCTATCACGCAATCCATCCATTTCTTCTTAGGTCTACCTCTTCCTCTATATCCTTCCACATTCATAGTTAACATTTTCTAACATATTCATTCCGTATTCTATCCGTTCTCGTTACTCCACACATTCATCGCAACATTCGCATCTCTGCTGCATGCAATCGCCTTTCATCATGAACATGAAGACAACATGATCGTAATATCATCAGAACTGGGCTATCTTGGTGCTACGACAGAGCCTATCTCATGGAGGCGCGCATGGATGCCACTTCACTTACCAACAAGCCTTTTTGAAGGGCGGTGCCTCCATCCTAAGAATTGTCATTTGTTTTCGTTTGCTAACGTCAAGACAAGATTTCTAAAATTTTCTAAGTCAACAAATGTGTTTGGTGTACTCACTATTTCTCTTAACTCAATCACCCTATTAGAATATGTCTACCACCATCCATCGGTCTTAATAATGCGGTTTCTCCGACATATATATCACAAGTTTGATGGAAATACAATATTTGTATTCTTATTTACCTGTTCGGAACCAATTTGTACAGGTTTCTCGTAAATGATCCAAGTGACACACTCGGTGTAGGGCGGCGTCGTCAGGGAGCCCTTGTAAGTCACGTAGTTGCCGATTTGAAGGTCTTCTCTGTCCATCCATAATAGCGATTCTGGAATATTTGCAACAAAATGACAAACACCACTATTTAAAATACTCCTGAAACTAGGTGTGTTGAATTATTTTAAGAAAATAGCACTAAAGCTGCTCATGACGAATGAGCGATACCTTATTTTCTGAAACACCAAATTTGATAGTTAAGAAGTTATGAGAGGCAAATCTTCCGGTTGTCGTGGCTTAAAAGAGGCACCGGCAGATACCGGTGTGCGCAATTGCTATACAATTTAGTGGCCCTAAGTATATATTCAAATACACATATAGGTACGTACTGAAAGCCTCCTTTGATATTGCACTAGTTCGGCAGGCAGGGCGTGTCATTGAAAAACGAATAAATAAAGCTTAAATAAATAACTAATGGAATGAACATAATTCATGAAACCTTGAAACAATAACGACGTGCTACGTTTGTTAGTAAAATATTAAAAAGCTATATATTAAGAGTCCAACAGTCGTTCCGTGTACAGCTGGCGAACGACGCTAGCTCCAAGAGTCACCTTTCTTGTTTAACTAAACAGGAACGCGGCCCAGGTCATCTTGTTGATGAATGTTCCCAACGAATATGACTTACGTACAATTTTGTTATAAAATGATGTGGCGCGCTTTGATAATAATGTATTTTTTCAAAATCTACTCATGTGTACATACATATATTTACAGGTATGACAGATCATGGTAGAGTGATGGAGATCAAATGATAAAGCTACTGATAACACGGTTTGGACTGAAATTCACTTAACAGTAAACATCGGCGTATGGTGGTGCAAAGTCCCACCATCTCGCAATGCCCCACCGGGATGGAAATTAATTCAATAAAAACTCAAAGAACAGTAATTTTATTTTAACCACTCAGTAATAGCGGGAAGGTGAGGCACTCCACATAATTTAATCATTTCGGAACGAGGAAATACGAACGAACTGAAATTGTTTTCTTCGCGTGGTGAATCTCCTCGCCAAATTATACTAAAAATTTATAGTGACCATTCAATGAAAAATCAATTGCATATACAATAAAACACAAATATAAATTTGTGGGTGGACGTCTTGTGAGAACGCATGAATGAGATCAGCAGATCACCTGCTGGTGCCGCGAGGTAGACATTTGTATGTTCCGGTTTCAAGGTTGGGGCAGTCTTTATTAATATAGTTGGGTCCGAGCTTCAATAGAATAATAGGTGTTTACGATTTTAGAAACCCGGGAGGGAAAATTGCTCGACACTTGACCCTTGGATTTTTTTCTGTCAAATCAGCAGTGTTATAAGTACTGTTAAAAATACAGAAAAACTCGGAAAAAATAAAAAGAAATACGATCGCAAATGTAACGAGTGAATTACATAATTTTATGCTGAATTCATAAGTAGGAATTTTATTTTTGATCATTTAAGAAGCAATTCTTGATTCTAGAAGACAGTGTTAAACGAAATAGCTATAACCGAGCTTTATACCATATTAGATTAGATTACTACGTATCTTCCAACAAGCATGGAATAAAATAAAATAAAGCAACTTATATAAAAGGTCAAGTTAGTGCTAAAGTTTCCTTCACCGAT
The DNA here is from genome assembly GCF_003987935.1 of Bombyx mandarina. The sequence continues at coordinate 5,670,466 of NW_021011484.1, forward strand.
TCCTAAATGAGAAAGATAGAACACCCAATGCAAACAATCTCGGTAAAGTTTAGTTTCTTTTTATACCTTTTTTACAGTCGCACCGGTTGTTAAGAAATACTTTTACGACCTTCTGATCAAGGAATACCGTTTATAAAATATTTAGTATAAAACTTATTTTTATTGACAGAGTTCTCGTCGTGCTGTTTGGCAAAGTTACCAACTATGTCTGCACGAATGGCCCGCGTTGTGTTCAATGGTTCAGTAACATGCAGCTGTCGGTAATAAGCTTCGGTCGGCTTACCTGATAACTAGCAAAGATCAAAGAAAAGGAAATGACGATCGGAGTCTGTTAATCATAGACGGAGAGGCCCGGAGCGATCTGTTTTGATCGCGTATCAGGGAAGGATTCCGCTTGAAAGTTATTGAGTTAAAATGCTACGGGTGTGATCCCACTTTAGTGACCACCCTCTGTGCTGTAGCACGGGTCCCGGCCTTGATTCTCGATCGGAGTCAACAGGATTCGATACTTGTTGTTTGAAGAATCTTACCTGAAGTAACATTCATGACTGACTCCCTCTTCTGAATCCCCTCCAGACCTTGTACTAGTCTATCGAACCTCGGGTTGGGAGCGTCGACAGTCTCCAGGAGGAATCCGACCACAGCCAATCCATCGGGATGGCCCACCGCCGTCTCCAAGGATTCGTATTTACTGTTATAGTGGACGAAGTGGCATTCTGCGGCGTACCTGAGCAAGCAGTCATTGAAGGTATTTAAAGTTTGTAATAGCTTGCGCTGTAGGTCAAACTACGTGAAAACTCTGTACCATCTCAACGTATAAAAATACAAATGTTTAAATAACAGGTTGTCGACTATCGAGGAGTGAGATAATTTTTTTTTGTCGTTGGTGGCAGCGTATGTTTCATCTGACAGTAATAGCCAGCCATGCCCAGGAAGCCCATTTGAAGTCGTCGTGGCCTAAAGGATAAGACGTCCGGTGCATTCGTATCGAGCGATGCACCGGTGTTCGAATCCCGCAGGCGGGTACCAATTTTTCTAATGAAATACGTACTCAACAATAAATGTTCACGATTGACTTCCACGGTGAAGGAATAACATCGTGCAATAAAAATGAAACCCGCAAAATTATAATTTGCGTAATTACTGGTGGCAGGACCTCTTGTGAGTCCGCACGGGTAGGTACCAACGCCCCGCCTATTTCTGCCGTGAAGCAGTAATGCGTTTCGGTTTGAAGGGTGGGACAGCCGTTGTAACCATACTGAGACCTTAGAACTATATCTCGAGGTGTGTGGCGCATTTAAGTTGTAAATGTCTATGGGCTCCAGTAACCACTTAACACCAGGTGGACTGTGAGCTCGTCCACACATCTAAGCAATAAAAAAAAGGAAACTGGAAGCTGGTGTAGAATATTTTCTAATACAATGAAAAAAATTCATCTCTGCAGAATATCCTGAACATTTGTTACAGGGAGTTAATTTTAGAGTCGGATGATACGTGAGAAAAGTGAGAGAAGTAAGGATGTGTTTTTTTTCTATGGTGCGAGAAGATAAAGAAGATCACGGGATCATCTTAAAGAATTTCTGGAAATTTTCTGTGAGAGCTTTTATAGCAACCCAACGGCCAGTTGTTACTTGTTTTATATAATGCGACCATGTGACAATGTACCCCAACTTCGAGCCCGAGGTAATTAATAACATAAGTGATAATGAACTTAAGTGGTTTGTTCGTTTCTGACAAAATAAAACGCTTAAGTAGTTCTTAATTATTTTACTGGGGTATTATGGGGCAGAAGTGTAATCGCGCGACCTCTAAATTCCACAAAACGGTTCAGTTCACAAATGAAAATTTGCTAACAATTTCACGGATAACCACGAGCTGAACTTTAATCAGTGAAAGTCACTTTACGACCCTGAACATGATGTCAAACTGCTTGCGTAGCTTAATTGTTTAGGGGTATAATGACGTAAAGTTTCATTTAAAAGATATAATCTTCTGCTATGCTTATATATAAATAAGCAGACTTCAGTTCAATACCATTTTGTCTTCAGTCTGTGAATCAGTTTTCTTTTTTTGTTTAACGTGCTTTAGTTTTGGGAAGAAAAATATTTAGGATCATCATTTTCATCATATTGTTATATGGTAAATTTAATCTGAACCATGAGGAAATATATCGCTTATTCAGCGAAAACTTGAAGCACGGAATAGCTTAAACACGGCGCATTCAAATTTTGTTCTCAACAAACCGTTTATATAGGATGGTAAAACACTTATGATCGTTTGCATGCCCTGGATCACCAAGTTGGCTCATGCAATGGCCGAACAAAGGGTTCGACGTGAAACTAAACACACAGACACAATCCACCGAGTTTTCACCAGAGCTTCTTAGGGGGAGTTGGATGGTTGTTGGAACTTCCGCGATCACTTCGAGAAGCTGGGCCCCCAACTGATGGCGACGGCTGGCTCATTGAGTCGGCTCTAGCCAAACGTCGGGGGACCTGAACCAGTGGCCTTTAGGTGGGTGTGATGTGGTCCATGGCACTGTACGAGATTTCCGTATAGACTCTCACATGTATGCGTATCGATACCGCAGCATCTCCTTCGAGGCAGCGTGCGTTCTCAACGGAACGCCTCCCTGGAGGTGGAGGCGCTCGCCAACGATTATGCATGGCGATGCGACCTCCGCAACAGGGAGAAGCCGGCAAAGGAACGATCAGAGCGTGAAGACTCTGACCTCGGTGGTCCGTGCTGAGGCGTGGTGTCGCCGACCAGCCAACCGGTCGGCCGGTCTTGGGACCGTCGTGATGATGCGCCCGGTCTTCATGGATTGGGTGGCAAAGGAGGCGGAACCTCGAGGTGCGGCGCGCTGCCTACCTAGCTACATGCACTCTATCGCGCTAAACATGGAAGCAGTTCTTCGGAACTTCTGTGTAAGAGCAACCGGTTGATGTGTATTGCGTTCCGACCTGGTAGTATGGTTTTGGCCTAGCCAAGTAATCCGGAACGCCAGCGGCACCGCCTGGGGCGGCCTGGTGGCTACCGTACCGAAACGGCCGACGTGTAGTCGTCGACTATCGCCTCGACGACCCGTCGGTTGGGCGTCCTAGGGGTGGCGCCGCGAGTCTAGTTGTAGTGTTAACCGCGGACCTCCCTCCCAGCCTTGGCTGAGTTCTGACCCCGGCCAGAGATCGGATGTTCGGTGAATAAGGGGAGCAAGGGGAGTCGCGCCGCCTAGAAGATTGTCGGCACTCTCTGATACCTCTCATCGTTAACAGTGACCGTAGTTGATCAGGATCACATTTTTTATGTGGAGTGTATTTAAATAGTATGATCCCGGATATGTAGTACGTATTATATATTTTATAAATACTTATAACCAGAATTCCTTTTCCCTTCCTCAAACCTTCTCTTCTTCAGTAAACTCTATAAATTTATCAAGACTAGACTATTAACCCTTTAGGACAAGAGATAAATTGGGAGCTTAGTTCCTTCGGTTGTAGCTTTGAGTTCATAAAACAACTTAACGTATATTCGTTGTAACATTTTATGTTATAAATGGACAGTAATTTATTTGATAGGCATATTATTCGAAGAGTAGTTTTGAGCGGACTGTCACGGAAGTAAAGTAAATTCGTTTATAAGTTAGATCCTCTAGTTATTTATGAGGTTTGGTGTTAAAATGGATCTAAATAATGAGATGTCAGTGATTGTTGGCGAATATCGAGTATCGCGCGGACACTATTTTAGGTATTTTTTATTATTATTAGTGTTGTTTCTTACGCGTATGGCATTATTCTAAGGAAATATACTTTATAACAAGTTTTTATGAAATCACTTGTACATTAAAATGTAAAGAGAATTTAAAAACAGTATATTTTTTTAAACAAGATTGTAGTTTTGCTTTATATATACTTTCTCTATATAAATTTGGTACTGTATTTTAAAGATCATACTAAAAATATAAAGATATTATTAGCTCACCCGTGGCCATCGAGCACGTGCTCGCATCCGGTGAAGTCATCTACAGACCAGTGGAAGTGCATCTGCTCGAAGATATACTCTCCGATCAGGGGACCCCCGCTGAGGGTCGGTCGCACTGACGCGTCGTTGAACGTGAAATATGCTACAACACAAAATCTACCTTAGCAACGGGTGTAGGGAAACAATCACGACAACAAAGATCATATTACTAAACAATCGTGTTGGGTTGAAATAAATGTAATCTTCCGGAAATCATTGCGGTAGGCAGCGGCTTGGCTCTGCCCCTGGCATTACTGAACTCCATGGGCGACGGTAACCACTCACCACCAGGTGGGCCGTATGCTCGTCTACCTACAAGGGCAATAAAAAAAAAAACATTATAATTTGTAGTAAATTGTGTAGTAAAAATTTATTGCGGACGTAATGTATCAGATATAAAAAATGGACTTGTGTAGTCCGCGGCAGACATCCTCATTTTGGATTTGCTAATTCCGGTAATTTGAAGATTCTAAAACGACAAGTATGTAGTTCATGTTTATTTTAGTAGAAGTTTTTTTTTTGTACAAACTATAAATATTTAAATTTCCAATTTCAAAGTAGTGACTTTCCGTTTATCAGGTATGTACGATACAGACGTGTCACATCTTATACGTTATTGGAGCCCTAAGTTTGTATTTATTCGATTAAAATAGAGAATACGCCATTTCGTCATTATTCTATTTTCTTTCCGACAACTTATCCGGGTCATTCTATACTTACTTCAACTATCACAAAAGCATTGTTATGAAGAAAAAAAAAACAGCAATACAGCTATGAAAGGGCTTGTCTGTAAGTACGAGGATTACTGAGTTAGAGGGTGAAATAAATCCCAATAACATCTCGATTGACATCTTGAAAAAAACTAATCCACTCTGTAAATAAGGTTCCCTTTCCTAAATCACTAAAAATCATACATATCCAATGCGGTGACCTCGATGGAAATAGGCAAGCTACTCGTTCGTCTGTGTACAATACTGAAAGTGTGCTATGAGAATATTAGACTTATTCCAAATCAGTGTAAGGCCATTGCCGCCCGGTCTATCTTGTTACGAGAACAGTTTTTCGGCACGAAATCCTGGATTGTACGCCCCGAATGTCATTTGCGAAGTATTTACGCTTTTAAAAGAATATTTATGTTATACCTATATGAATCTTGCGAATAATTTTTGTTCGCACTAAATCACGATTTTGGCTACCTCATTTATCAATGCGCTCTGATAAGATAAAAATGAAGTCTGTGTAATGTGTAAACGTGTCTGTTGTAACTAGTATGTACTAATAATAGTTCTCGAGTGCTTATTTATCGAATTAATATTGAAACATTATATTAATAAATTATGTAGTATACTTAAAATAGTTTGTGATTACTCGTTATAGGTTATGCTTATGTTAACATTAATTACGACGGGCATCATAATTATAAGTGCATAGAGAACGATTGCCAAAGTCTATAGTCTAGAGTGAACAAACAAGAAAACGTAATAATAAAGTAAAACAATAACATGAAACAAACTCGTTTTGTAAAAAGAGAAAAGGGAAAATGTATATTTTAGTCAGTCTGTATCTAGTGTGGTACTTTTTTTTTTATGATTGAATGATTACTGTTGGCCCGGAGGCCTTTCCAGTTTCACCAGGACAGGTGGGCGAGCAAAGGCTCAGCCAGGAGGGTGGGATTTGCTAACAGCTACCCGAGCGCCTCCGAAGGAGACCTAACAGCTCAAGAGCAGCTGCTTCGCGAATGAATCTACTACTGGATCGGAATCGCGACCCGCTGAGAAGATCCGGCAAGAAACTCAGCGAGCTGATTCATGGGTTAGGTTGCACGGCGAACTCTTTGTCAAGTTCGACGATTACGGTTGCCGGGGTCCCTAAGCCTGCTCCTAGTGTTAGAGCTGAAGGCGTCTAATGCAAAGGTTATTGGATATGATGGATCCGTAAGAACGTGTCTAGGGCGTCGACGATGACTGGCTCCTGCGTGATCAGGATTCGGGGAGTAGTCAGCGGCGGCAACGATAAGGCGATTATCATGACGCATAGCCTTATCGAAGTACCGTTCCGACGCTGACTTCATGTATTTCTGGATAGATTCAAGGCCCAGGTCGTCGTGTAGGTCAACGTTCCTCACGAACCACGGAGCTCCGACGGCTAACCTGCAAAAGCGGGATTGTAGAGATTGGAGGGTGCATATGTGTGTGCGGGCCGCGTGAGCGAACACCACACTCGCGTAAGTCATGACGGGCCTTATGCAAGTTTTGTTAAGTGTCACCTTGTTCCGAAGGGACATTTTACTCCGCTTACAGATCATGGGGTAGAGTCTACCGAGAATAAACGCGGCACGGTCACGGACTGATTCTATATGCGGGCGGAATGTCATCGATGCATCCAGGGTTACCCTGGTACTTGACCTTCCTGGCCCAGGGTATGGGTTGTCTAAAGAGAGTAATCGGCGGTGTGAGATTCCTCCTCCTAATCCGGGAGGAAATCCGTGTGGAGCATCCCCTCTGAAATAGCACCGCAGTACTTTTTGCTGGGTTGATGTCTATGCGCCATTTTCGGAACCACTGTCCTAGGGCTAGGGCTGCGCTCTGAAGCTTCTTCGCGATTAAGGACTTGTTTCTACTGGAATAGTAAACAGTCGTGTCGTGGGCGAATAAAGCTAACTGGGTCGGCGGCGACCGGGGAATATCGTTGACGAATAAGCTAAATAGGAGGGGTGAGGTACTTATTCTAAGGTCTGTGAGTATACAGTGCAGACTGCCCGCGTCGTCACCGCCGGACCTGACAGAGGAATAGAGCCGTCCGGCCTTATGATGAAGAAAAACGGAATTCAGTTATCTTTTGAATTTTTTTTTTTTCCACCTAAGCTGAGAGCCTTGAGAGGCTATGTCAGCGTAACCCTAACTTTTGTAGGTGAGCTCACGGGGCTCAAACCTGACGATGTTGCTAACACGAACCCTAGCAAGAGCCGTGCTTCGCAGAATCTACCACCGGATCGGAAACGCGACCCACTGAGAAGATCCGGCGAGAAACTCAGTGGGCTGTGTCTGAGAGTTAATTTACTCGTCGAGCCCTTCGTCGCAAGCGACGGGTTCGACGAGAACGGTGACCGGTGCTTGAAGTACCTAGAAGCACCGTTAGTGGATCGGGAGGATCCGAGATGACGTGTTTTGGGCGACGTCGACTGCTTTCCATTCTGTCCGCAGGATCGGGAATGATGATATTTAGTTATAGGCATTTTTATATTGAGCTAATAATTTTTTGGCTTTTTTTTAAGCTATAGTTACATATTATCTCTAATAATATTTGTGTTTAATACAAACGTTTCCATTTAAAAGACCACCAAATGAACGATCAGCTTGTCTCTATCCACAGCGCCTTTACCAACATAACATAATTATTATACTCTGCTTTAGGCCACAATTACTTCTATCGGCAGCAAGAGTCAGGGCTATTAGCGGCACTCTGGGCTCATTGCAAATACATTGGAAAATGTTTACAATACTAATTGAATTAGTAGGTATCACTCGCAAGTGAGACGTGCTCCTCAAGCTCACTATGCATCAGTGGGTTATACAAAGAAACCGTAACGTAAAGACTTTCCGCAAGCGTAGACGACATGTGATGAGTGTGTTGATGAGATCGTTTCTAATTAAGTTAAATCTAACTACTTAGCATGGCTTAAAGAGATGGCCGGTATCAAAAAGAAATAACAATCTAAAATGAAATTTTGATGACTCACTTACTTCATTATAGAGGTCATTCATCAAAGTAAGCATTAGGAACTTTACTAGACATATTGATATGACAAGTCCATGGACCGAGTCGAGGTTACTCGGATGGCCGCATGACTACACTGAGTGACTAAATTGTAGTTGCGTAATTAAGTTCTCAAATTTGACAGTACGAGGTATGCTAGAAGTGTATTAATCTAATAATGACCTTGGTTAATTGCTTTAGGTCACTTACTCGTCTCGCAAATAGGTGAACGGCTACATACCAGTAGATCCATTATTTAAAAGTATGGCGTTAGCGTTGCTGTCCCAATATCCCTTGAACTTCAGAGGATCGAGCGAAGACCAAGTCGGACACCGGCTCAATGATATAGCAATCGGTGATTGTGAAGGTCTTAATCTTGAAATGTGCTCGGCTAAAATAAGAAAAATATGTTACAGAACATGATAATCAGGAACAAAATTAAATTATAATTCTAACTTTGGAATAAAAAGTAACAAGCCACGACATCAAGGCGTAAGAGGATGTTCAGTTTTAATGAATATCTTACGTTTACGAACTTATTAATAAACGAGATGTAACGAATCCTAGCTCGTCCTGTGATTTCTCTATTTCGATCGTGTTTCAAGCTGTAAGCCGGATAATTAATAAAGGCAACGCGTCGTCACTATTCCCAGAAGGCCGGTTACCAAACGAAATGATAATTAAAAAGTTTTCCTGCTCGAAAATAATAACGTTTCCCATAAGGATAAAACTTTGAAAACATAACATAGCTAATTTATAGTACCTAAATTGGCTCGTGGGACATCATAGTATTACAATGGAAATGTCGCCACCCGCCGTGACATGAGACATGAGGTTACAGTTCTGTTCTGAGTGTGATGTGTAATGGCGGAGCGGATGACTGCTTCAAGAAGAACAATCGGACGATGGTACCAGCCCGGGCGGCTCCGCGCTACCACGAGTAGTATGACAACGACGTACGACGCAAGATAAACGATTTGACGATTTGTATCAGAGTCTGTATTTAGATAAGATTTTTATATGCATTTATCTACAAAATATAATACAAATATTTATATTTTATAGTTATCTACATGTGTGTATATGAATATCTTTCCTGATAAAACGCGATTTTATTTCATTTTAAGTTCTAAATATAATTTAATCTATATATATAAAAATGCATTGCTGTTCGTTAGTCTCGCTAAAACTCGAGAACGGCTGGACCGATTTGGCTAATATTGGTCTTGAATTATTTATCGAAGTTCAGAGTAGGTTTAAAAGGTAGATAAATATGAAAATTCTCGGAATTAAATAAAGTTTAGGTCTTTTATTTATCGATTGAGGCACTACGAAGTCTTCCGGGTCAGTTAGTAATATATATATATATATATTTTATAACATCATGACAATGAAGTTGTTAAGAGAGTTTTAACTATGAATATGAAAGGGCTTAGAAGAAGAGATAAACTTAAAAAAATTTAGATGGATTGCGTGAAAGATGATACCTATGTACAAAAGGGGAGTGAGCAGAGAAATGATATATGATAGAGGAGTATGGAAGGAGAAAACATGTTGCGTCGACCCCAGGTGACTGGGAGAAGGGCAAGAGAATGATGATATTTTTTTATTTTTATTTATTTCATTTACATTTATTGATTTATAATGTCATCTCGTAAGTATATGAGGTACTTAGCGCACTAATACCTCAAAATTAAGTAAGAATTACAAGAGAATAAAATATTAACTACTTACACTAAAAAATTGTGTAAACATTTTCATTTCATATTTACGTAGACGTCACCTATGCAATGAGATTTGAAAAGTAAAATGTTGTTACGAATGGAAATAACAAGGCCCAAGCACTTGTCTTTGACGATCGCAAATTCAATGTGTTAGTTTAATGGCTTTTTTTGATGGTTAAGGTTCTTTACATTCACAGAACGTCTAAATAAAAAATAAAAAATGTTTGGTCATTAATATACATTTTTTTAAATATTTTAAAGCAATAGATTTTGTATTAGACAAAAATAATCATATCGCTTGGTAATTACTCTGTCTACAGATTGCACCGTGGTTGATCGAAGGTTGCACCGCCTTTATTAAAGAGGGTGTTAAAGCTTTAATAAGTAAACTATTCGTCACTACAACTAATCACAATTCATAGATTTACGAGTATAACTCTCGGTTATTTAATTGACAAAATGATGTTTAGAATCGGCAGCCCTTTCTTCGTTAATAAACTAAGAATGTGATATGAAGAAAAGCAAAAGATAGAGTCAAAATAAGGCTAAACAAATCGACATTATACAATAAGAAGGCGCTCCAAAGATACGAAAAACTTCTTTATTTGAAGTTATAGAAGAATATAAGAAAACACAGAACAAAATTTGGAATGTTAATGATCGATACCTATATTGTTTTCGGCAGAGTCATCTTGTGTCTTCTTGTGGTGGTTGAACACGACTGAATAATAATTAAAAAACCATTTTTTTTTATAATTATTAGTAAATCGACATGATACAGAAGGACTAAATAATTGAGGAAGAATAAATAAATATACAGTTGACATTATGGTAAAATATATTTAATTGTCAAATGTTAACAAACATAAATAGGGACATATGCTCACTCATCACCGTAAATCCAAGTATGCTATTAAAGACGATAGAAGAAATGTGTAACTGTTGTAATTGTGGGAACATCGTTATGATTACAATATAGCAGTAACGAGATGTTTATATAGAACTTCTTTGACATTCAATTACCGTCACTGAGTGCTGTGATATCTATATATTAATACGTGAAGCAAAAACTTTGTATCCCTTTTTACGAAAATTGCGCGGACGGAGGAGTATGAAAATTTCCACACTTATAGAGAATATAGAGAAGAAGTGCACAATGCTAATTTTTTTTTTAAATAATGCATAAAATATACATTAAATCAATACAGAAAACATTACACACACTACATACCATGTATTTGACGCACACACGCATGCATACTATTTATTGTCAAACTTTTGTTCTTGACGTCTGTTGTCAAATTGAGAATAGATTAAATATTGTTTGTCTTTGTTAATATATTTTATAGTGTAGTCTTGGCGAAATTTGTGATTATAGAAGTATAGAATACAATCATAATAGTGTACAAACTTACAATTCCAATTAATTATAGTCGAATTTCGACTACTGCGGGACCTCTAGTAAATGTAAATCAATAAAGCTGTGGGTGCTGCAGGAAAGTACACACGCAAACCAAAATCATAAACACGATGACCTTTTCACTTAGGACAGTGGATCTAAAAATAATAATGTGACCTTTTCCGATTTGACAGTATAATCACCTCATTGGTCTAATATTCACAGCACCTCTTCTGGTAATTTATCTAGCAAAAATAGACCAGATCGATTTGTGATTTGATAGCTGATTTTTATTTAAATGAATATTTGTAAATTAACAAGAAATATGTTCTCCATGTACATACTCTTTGGAGCGTTTCTTAATGCTTATAATGTTTTGTCAGATGTGAAAATAGTTAAAGGAAACGTCAACGCCAAAAAACTGTGGAGCTCCAAACTTAAATCGCAAAATTGTAGGTCATGCGTAGCAACTCGACGAGTGGGGCAGCAACTAGACAAACACGATTGCTACCACGGGTCTCTTCTTTTCCCTACCTAATCGTTGATAGCCTAAAGGGCTATTCCAACTTCGCGCTTCCAATTAGCCCTATAAATAGCAGTGCTTCGTTAAAATATCTACCACCGGATCGGAATCGCGAACCACTGAGAAGATTCGGCTAGAAACTCAAGTCTATGGGCTAGTTCGCATGTCGAACTTTTCGTCGGGGTCGACGATTTCGACCAGGACAGTGACCAGTGCTTGAAGAGCCTAAGAGCACCACACCACTTGTCTCAAGTGAAGTCTCGCGCGCAGCACGTATTTACACAGGTCCAAGTATTTTTGCTCGATTTAGGAAAACAAGACTATTTGCCATTTCTAATTTGATTTTAGTAATCTTGAACTTGAAATAGTGAAACAGAAATGTACGGAGAAGGGACGAGCGAGGGTGTCGGGTATTCCTGTTGCGATTAATAATTTATGAATTCTCTTTTTCATTTTCGGGAACAGTTGGGCTCAAACGTACGTTTCTCGATGGTTCCATAGAGACTGTAAGAAAATAATCCCAAACAGAAAGCAAACACACACGAAAATGTTCCATTAAGGATTCAATACTTTCATCGGCTGCCCGAACCTACATAAACAAGCTTTTAAAATATATAAACTCAATCAACTACGAATCTAAACATGAATATCAAACGTTTGTACTGACAATAATATTACTCTTACCAAAAAAGTTCTGATAAGAATAATATTTAGTTTCAGCGACCTTCTGGTGTGTAAAATACATATTAAAGTCTGTTGGTAGCAGCTTTTTTTGAGGTGTATATAATTATTATGTACAATTTACAATATACGTAGATTGTATTAGTTGAGGGTGAAACAAAAACAATGAATTTTAGTTGTGGTTCTTAATGTTTTAATTATTCTTAAATTGATAGAGCACTGGTAGATGTCGGAACAACAGACAGGCTGTTCATTGTAATCTCAATTTTACCGGAGTTAATAGACTTTACAACGGATTGCCTCTGCACAACAGGGGGCCTCAAAAGACATAAGATTCCGATGATAAAATGTCAATGCTATAACCTCAATGATGCTGTATCTCACTCTATATAAATGCATACGCTCGAATGCGTTCTTGCGTCGCAGAAGAAAATGACAGAATCCGAGATTTTACAATGGGTCAGTAGCCCTCGTTCTCGCAACTCTTTGTCAAGTAAACTATTTAATAAGCAAAACGTTGAATATGGTAAAGTAAACGTGACCTTACCATTAAAATATGCTGAAATTCTCCAGACAAAATAATTAGTGATTCACTAAATTAAATTTTAACTTAAAAGAATACGAGTTAAATCAACGGAAGGATAATATTGATGGTCCTACAAGTTCGCATGGGGAGATAGGATACAGGACGGGGATAGGGTGATTTTTACGGGAAAAAATCACCGTATCAAAAACTCCTGACGCTCACAGCCGGGGCTCGGGCCGAAGCCCAGTCGGGGCCATTGAGACGGCGGGAAAGAATCGACGTAGAGCATATTTTATTACATCTATCCCGCCGTCTGGGGACGCCGGACTTGCGGCCGCCGGCGACACGACCACCGATTCCCTCGGTCGATGGGCCGGGAGCCCGCCTTGATGGCGCCGCCCTGCACCTTCCCCCGGAGCGGTCGGGGGAACGCGGCCTACCATCATCCGGATTCTTATTACGGACGAGCACGCTGCCCCACGCCTGGATCCCTTCCCGCACAAAACGGTTGGAGCTCGAAGTTCTTAGGGGGACAGGTGACCGATCCTCGATCCCGACGCCCTGCTCGGCTGCGGTGGATTTCTCGTAGTAAGGAGAGCTTTGCCTCACTGGCCCCGCTGCCGCTGGTGGTACCATCATTTACTACAGAAGAGCCCTGCATTGTGTCCCGCTTGACCCTCCCGCACTCGCTAACATCGAAGTATCCGTATTTCGCACTAAAATGGCACACGCCAATCGTTATAGCGTCCGTTTATCTTCCACCTGATAAGATCGTTTTAAGCAGTGATATTGAGGCACAGCTCAGCATGGGAAGCTTTGTCATTCTGGCGAGTAACCTAAATTGTAAGCGTATCAAGTGGAACTCGCGTACCACAACCCCCAACTGCTGACGCCTGGACCCCGTAGTTGATGATCTCGCTTTCGATATCATCGTTCCGCTAACCCCGATCTGCTAAATACCGCGCATCGCCCGGATACACTCGACATAGCATTACTAAAAAACGTAACTCTGCGCATACATTCGATCGAAGTAGTTTCAGAACTAGACTCAGACCACCGTCCCGTCGTCATGAAGCTCGGTCGCGCTTCCAATTCCGTTCCTGTCACGAGAACTGTGGTGGATTGGCACACACTGAGCGTCAACCTGGCTGAATCTGATCCACCATCGCCCCCGTTCCGTTCGGACTCTACCCCGTCCCCTCAAGACACCGCTCACCTCGACACTAGATAGATCATCGAAGCAAGTTGTTGCGGAGGACTTCCTTCACCGCTTCAAATTCCCCGACGATGTTAGGGAACTCCTAAGAGCCAAGAACGCTTCAATCTGTGCCTACGATAGGTATCCTACTGAGGAAAATCGTATTCGAATGCGTGTCCTACAACGCGACGTAAAGTCTCGGATCGCTGAAGTCCGAGATGCCTGATTTCTTGGAAGGACTCGCGCCCTCCCAACGGTGTACTACCGCTTACCTCGAACTCTTAAATCAGATACGGTAGTAACTATGGTCCCCTCGTTGGCCCCTCAGGCCGACTCGCGGCGTTCGATGATGACGAAAAAGCAGAAGTGCTGGCTGACTCATAGCAAACCCGCGGACCTTGCTCTAGAATTAGTAGACAGCAAGGTCTAGGTTATGATTCCCGGTTCAGGCGGTATTTCTTACCACGTTATTAAACTTCTACCCGTCCAACTCATCATGATGTTGGCATCTATTTTCAGTGCCGCTATAACGATCTGCATCTTTCCCGCGGTGTGGAAAGAAGCGGACGTTATCGGCATACATAAACTCGGTAAACCAAAAAATCATCCGACGACTTACCGCCCGATTAGCACGTCGAACTAAACAAATAGTTCGACGTGCAACCTAACCTTAACATCAGCTCGCTGAGTCTCTCTCCGAATCTTGTCAGCGGGTCGCGATTCCGATCCGGTTCTAGATTCATTCGCAAAGCTCATGACTTGTTAGATCTTCTTTGGAGGCACTCGGGTAGCTATTAGCAAATCCCACCCCTCCTGGCCGAGCCCTTGCTCACCCATTAGTCCTGGAAAACTGGAAAGGCCTCCGGGCCACCAGTAAACTCGAAAATCACACTAATGTAAATGCATATTCTTAGATTTCATAGATATGGTTTTTATTTTATAAAATTAGTCACTAAGCAGTCAAAATAAACTTTTTTAAATACATCACTGCATGTTATCGAAACGATAATAATTAGTGAACGCTCGCTTAACCGCTTAAAGCGATATGGCGACGTGGCGATGTGGCGATATAATCACGTCCGCTACCGAACTGTGATTGATGGTCCGCACGAACAATAATTTCTCATTGGGGTTTGTTCCACGCACGATTAATGAATAATACGAACACCGAGCCTTCATTACGGAAAACAAATTTACATTATATCATATTTATTATAATTATGGACGGTATCAATACAGTGTTGTAGTAAAACTTGATATCAGCTCCATACTGAGGTCGTGATTTTAACTTTTTAAGTCGAATATTCCAAACGGCATTTCAAGCAAGTGACTTTGGGGAATGCCCACTCTCCATAGTGTGCTAGGCCCAAGGTGGACATCAAATATTACTATAAAAATGGACTGATTCCAATTCTTAAATGTATTAGATATCTAAGTATTTTTCACTCACTAAGTATTTTTTCTCTAATCTATTGTCCGCGTTGGGCCTGAAATGGGCATTCCCCTTTGGCGCGTGCCAGTACCACTGCCGCAAAGTAATTATTCGTCCCGACTTTAAAAGCAGGGCAGTAGTTACGTGTTATTGTAACAATACCATTAGGACTTCGACCTTCAAAAGTCTTAGGGTGAGCGGTTTTATTCACGTCGTGGTAAGTGATACCGCAGGTATTGTGAGCCCGTCCCTCACAAATGCGGATAGAACACAACAATCAAATTATCGCGCACGGGACTTATAAATTATGATAACAATTTTGTAAACATGTTTCAAAGTTATATTTATCTTCTATGGGCATGTAGCCTTAATATAAAACTGTTACGGAAGTGTTATCTGCAAATATAAATGAAATTAAAGAAATAAAATTGAAAATTATGTGATTGCTGTATCCCAAATGATCGATCTTTTTTGTGTTTGATGCCAAGTGTTTTTCAGACCTCATAGACATAACGACGGGAATGCCGAATGAGACATGAGCTCAGCATAGGTATATTTATGCTTCACTTGCTCTACAGGCTATCTTCATGATGATATAATTGCACAGTGAATACAAATGATAGTCATTAAATAAACGCGAGATATAACTATAAAACTGTTTTCTAAACAAACAAATATAGTATAATGTAAACTAAACTTCCCATGTTCAATTCATTGATTTCTCTATTGTAATTACACTCGAATAAACAATACAAAACATATCAGGTATCCACATGAACGAATCCGGACTCCAAAACATGTATTGTTGTTAAGTCGAGTGTTAACTTTTGTCAATATCTTGTTTAATATTAACTGATGAAACTAAGCTATTTAATCAACCAGTGTTCCGGTGTGGAAATCTATTTTTAACATTACTACTATTCAATTTATATCAGGTGAGATGTGTATATCTGTATTAAATGGCTGAATGTTTTTGGCTGATTTTAATGCGGTTAATACTGCAGCGAAACAAATAAAAGAATCCCTTGTAATATCCGCTTGTCCGTATGTTTGTTTTGCTTAGATAGGCGAGAGCCACCGGTCCCACGGATATTAATGCCGCCACTAATTGTGAGACGCGAGTTCGAGGTTTTAGGTATTTAGCTAGTATATCAGTTGCTCCACCCTTCAGATCGGTACGCAGAACTGCTTCACTGCGGAAGTAAGTGGGACGATAGTAGATACTGGCGCGGCTTATCCACCGGTTCATGTTGGGGGTGCCCTCATGGCTCGTACTCTTGAATAGTTCGTTCGGACAGTGGACCGAGAAGTCCGGTCGTCGTAGTTTTCGCTAACGACCAATGACTTGGTATTAAAAGAAGAAGGGTGCTGAGAAGCGATGGACTTGGCAGCGGCCCATCGCCACCGCTCGTGCGAATGTCGGACGCGGATTGTTGACGCGGCAAAGAGTTTTAATTCGTTTCAGTACGAAGTGCCCCGTCGCTAGCCTTTGACGCGCGGGCGTCCAGTTCTGATCTGATTGCCTTGTGATCCAAAAAAGGATTCACCATGGATTATCCGTAAAATAGATATTGCTAAGCTACAAATAAAAGAGCTGTAAGCTTATGTTACGTGAGCCACCTGCGTGTAGCTACCCCGGGGCGTCTTCTAATTTGTTATGTTCATAAAAAATATATTAGTTATTATTTAAATCATAACTTTTCTTTTTTTTATAAATAAATAATCACATACACTAATTACCAACCTTGTTTTCCCGAAAAGTTCCCTTACATGTCGTGTTAACAAAATATTACAAGCAAGAATATTAACGAAACATTGCGAGTTCAAAGATCAACTTCGCTAACACGGTTAAAAAAACAAAAATATAATATTTTACCATCAGAAGAAGTTTTCTTCGGTTGAGCGCTAAGAAACTTTGGATCGATTTTCACTGTCCTGTTGTCCATCTGATCGTGAATATTATATAATATAATAGCAATTTTAAAATTGAATAGACCTGCGTTCGATGTGTTTGACTTCCTTATTGTGTAAGAAATGTTTTTCGATACTAAGTATTTTCGGGTGAGATTAGATAAACCTAATAGATATAGATTCTTTGCGGATATTATTTGCTTCGTCAACTAAAATATGTTATGTATTACGTAAATTAGTAGTAAAGAATAATATTATTCTGTATACGACTCCGTGCCCTTTTCCTGAAACTATTGCGCTCATCGAGCTGAACTTACTCGGATAATTTTCCTGGAGTTCATCGATATTTCAAGGTGGCTTTATGTTAGGATAAGTTACTCCTTGATTATTATTTTTTCCGGGTGGTGGCCGATCCTCCTACAAGGTCCCCGCGCCTGAGGGCGCGCGTGGTATGTGGAATTGGCCCGCGACTGCGAACCGCGAGGCCAAGGGTGTTTTTAGGGCCCTACCGCACTAAGCGACTCCCTTGCACTCTTAAGCCCAACGTCCGGTCTCCGTCCGGAGTCAAAACCCGGTCAGAGTAGGCGGGTTCTTACAGTCAACAGTACAAACAGACTCGCGGCGCCACCCCGAGGACGCCCGACCCCGGTCGTCGAGGCGATAGTCGACGACCAAAAACGGCGGTCTCCGCGGTACAGGCGATGCCGCTGGTGTTCCGGGATACCCTGCTGGGTCAGAACCAGCCTGCCGGGTCGGAACGCGATATACTGCCGACCGAATTGCTCTTCCGCAGCATGTTCTGCGATGCCAGCGACGACGACAACGCGGACCGCATCGCAGGTCGTAGCCGCCGATGCGTTGTCCCATTCTCCTGGTGCCAGCTCACTAGAGTAACGGTAGCGTGCAGTGCAGCCTCAACCCCCTCAGGTCGCCCCGTGACCATCACCGACTGCCTCCTCACAAAGGGTGGAGCTGGACGAACGCCCTCCTCAGTCAGTCGGAAGTGAAAAGTCCGGTCCTATTTATGCAACGAGGAGGCAGCGCTGCTCCACGAAAGCAGGGCAGTACGCGAGTGTGTGTTCCACCATGTGCTCATTACAGCCACTGCAGTGATGGTACTTTGGCATCCGGGCGACAAAGTGCAGTGCAGCTGCGTCGCTTGGAAGGCGAGACATCTTCGGTCGCGATTCACCCAGTCCGAGAAGACCGGGCAGATCGCCACAATGGTCCGTCGCCCGTTGACGGGGTTCGCCAGGTGGCGAGACCACGCCTCGAGGACGGCACGCCGAGATTTAAGCTTTCGCGCTCAAACCTCCGCTATGCCGGGACGCGGCTCACACCTGGAGCGGAGATCGGATCGCCACGCGTAATCCGCAGCGAGTGCCTGCGCTTGCAGGTCCCAGGAAGGTGTCCCAAAATCGCAACAGCTGCGGTAGCTAGGAAGTAACTTACGAACCCTAAGCACCATCAGTACTATAACCACTCTGTAAGCAGTGTGTGACAGCAGAGATAAATGGTGAGATGAAGAGAGGAAAAAACAATCGGAGGGAGAAATAAATATAGGGACACAAGGTCGGCTCGTACTAAGAGGTAATTGAAGTCTAGAAAGATATTGGGGACGTTCACTTTGAGTGATAATATGGGATTCACAATAACATTAAAACAAGGAGATTCCTTTCAGCAGAGCACCCAACGGCACCACTCCAGGAAACACAATATAAACTTACCCAAATTATATTTCATTACATTTCTTTTTTTTTTGTTATAAAAATCGCATTATTTCTGTTTCCGTATAATCCATATCCAGATTTCTGTGAAATAATAAATATGTATTTAATTCTATAAACTAGTAAACATTAAGTAACTTTTGTATAATCTATTTTGAATGAATATTATCACCCAATCGTGAGACCGTTTTGAGGCATCAGCCTTCAGACTGCAACGTTTCACGGCCGAAATAGAAAGAGCAATGGTGTCAGCCGAATGGGCTCAGAACTTTATTTATTTAGTATATAAATCAGTAAATAATCTCACTGCTCACCGGTACCGAACTGAACTCACTATGACACATCCGAGTTACAGGTGTCTTTCATCATTCATCGTTATCACTGACAATATGTACTACTTTAATGAGTTTTCAGGCCTGGCGTATTCAGGGATGATCACCAACCGTAGTGGGCGTGTCTTCATCGTCAGGTGTGGTTGTCGTGGAGTCGTTGGCTGCAGGTATTAAGGTGAGTCTGGCTATATGTCTGATACAGTGCAGTATTGCTGAAATAAATTAGTTCTCAGTTTTAGACCACATTTATCTTTCTCGTACGACTTGGATACGTCAGTGATGATACGTGACGTTTACTGTAAGAAAGCATTCGAATGTGTCAACTGGAGTTGGAGTGGGAAGTTCTACAAAAGTTTGGGGCTGCCAAATCATCTCATGGCCCTACTTCGTAACATATATGCCTCAAGCCAGCCGTAAGAGTCGATGAGACAACTTCAAAGCCTTTTAAATTTCGCTAAGGAGTAAGCCAAGGTTGCATTTTATTGCCTCTTCTCTGCAACACCCATGGAGAGCACATAATCAGACGGAACTGCCATTATTCGTAAGATGCCAGAATTAAGTCGTCGTGGCCTAAAGTATAAGACGTCCGTTGCATACGTGTTGAGCGATACACCGGTGTTCGAATCTCAGGCGGGTACCAATTTTTCTAATGAAATACGTACTTAACAAATGTTCACGATTGACTTCCACGGTGAAGGAATAACATCGTGTGATAAAAATCAAACCCGCAAAATTATGATTTGTGTAATTACTGGTGGTAGGATAGGACCTCTTGTGAGTTCGCACGGGTAGGTACCATCACCCTTCCTATTTCTTGAAAATCTCCAGCCTGCGTTATGCCGATGATATTACTCTTCTTGTAGTAAATTTAGATCGAATGGAGCAGATGAGCAAGGAGATGGGGCTTTCCAAAGCCACGGTCATGGTGGTAGATATGTCTGGAGAGTTAGAACTCACTGACGCATTAAACCTAGAAATAGTAGATAACTACAACATCAGTAACAATGGCTCATTCGATTTGATCATTCAAAGCTTCAGACCGTAAACGCATTGACGCCTTTGAGCTCTGGTGCCGAAGAAAGATGCTCCGTATTAGTAGACAGTATTTCGAACTAACGTCTCAATTTTGTAGTGTTGTAATGTGGATTGAAAAAGATTTCGGGCTTGCAGTCCAATAAGTTGGTCCAACCAGATCCGCACCACTCTTGATTACACATTTCGCCTTCAACGCCGTCAGAGACAAAAACAAATGAAGAAAGATCCTGCGAGAGAAAGAAATACCGAAGATGGTCATGACCCTTAGCATTGAGGAATACTTAGGAGGAGGATACCTTTCTCATCATTTTGAGAGCTCGGGAGCTTTTTAGCATTTTTATTCATTATCCATTTAACAATTAATACTCACGATTCCGGTCGTAGTCTGGTTCACACAGGTATGACAACATAACGAAGTAAGGACAAAGCAGCTCGTAATGTCTGGGAAATGAGCGCACGCACTCTCCTTAAAAACATTGTAATCTATCATAAGTGAACTTAGTCCTTTACATTAGCCCGTCAATCTATCATGTGCGTCCATTGGGATTAGTGATTATTATATTTCGCTGTCGTAGAGTTCAGTGTCAAATTTATCGATGGATCACGAAACGAACGCGATAAGATACTAGATAGAGCAAGCATGCCTTTGACAGGAAGAGACTACGTCGCGTCATAAGGAACTTTTTCACTGATGCAGCTTGTATAATAAAAACAATTTAGGTAATTAGTCGTGAATGTGTGAGGCACCAAATCCAAATAGAAAAAGCCCCCAAAAGGGTTCCGAGCGCCGCGGCGCCGCGTTAAAAGCATTTTAACTCTTAACTCTCTCTTAAAAACATATCTTTTAACTAAATATAATAATAATTAGTCTCCAATTTCAAACGTGCCATTCATTTAACTTTTGTAATAGCACAGCTAGTTACAGATTGCCAGTCTCTCTGCCTGTGCTCTACTGTAACTGTGTAGAATGTAGTCGCCAGTGGCTGTAGGTACACTTGCAGTTCGTCACAACTATTCATAATAATATTATTTTTGACTTCAAAAACAACTTTACAGAATTATGTTGCTTAACTATTAGTTACCTCAACCCGGGATTTTACGCATAAGACAGAAAACGAAGTATTCATAGCTTTTCAAATACTTTTTAAGTCGATTTTTAAAATACAATCACATGAGATTTGGTGATCGAATACTAAATAACTTCGTCGCTGCGTAATACAAACGTATGTAGTAATAGAACCAACTGGTCTTTTTCATTTATGCTTTTATTATTTTTGTAGACAGACGAGCGTATGGCCCGTCTGATGGTAAGCAGTTACAGTCGCTCATAAACATCAGCGATGCCAGGGGCACATTCAAGCCGATGTCTACTGCGAGTTTTGGTGCAATAGTACCTTAAAAATGATAACAGGCCAGTAGTCCTCGGGACGATTAGATTGCATTAATTTAATATAAGAAAGGAATCGATAGAATACCTACTGACGACCTATCATTGAACGTGTCATTTCCCCGTCGCCCGTCGGTCGCACGGTGACCCATTAGCCTAGTTCACAGCAACACACACGGTTAAAGCCTATCCCTAAACCGGTTGTATTGTTTTAATTATTAAAATATTTTTTTAATATTTTTAATGATTCATTTTTTATAGCTTATATGGGTGGACAAGCTCACAGCCCACCTGGTATTAAGTAGTAACTGGATCCCACAGACATCTACAACGTAAGTGCCGCCACCCGCCTTGAGATATGAGTTCTAAGGTCTTAGTAGTTACAACGGTTTGCCCACCCTTCAAACCGAAACGCATTACTGCTTCATGGCAGAAATAGGCTGGGTGGTAGTACCTACCCGTTTGGACTCAAAAGACATCCTACCACCAGTAATTACGCAAATTATAATTTTGAGGGTTTGATTTTTATTATCTACTCAATGTTATTCCTTCACCGTGGAAGTCAATCGTGAACATTTGTTAAGTACGTATTTCATTAGAAAAATTGGTACCCGCCTGCAGGATTCAAACACCGTTGCATCGCTAGATACGAATGTACCGGACGTCTTATCCTTTCGGCCACGACGACTTCAGAATGTACTAAATGTAAATATTGGTCATCATACAGTATGTACTTTTACTTTAGTTGTTGGGAACAGGTGCTCACGGCCCACCTGACCTTAGATGATTCACGATAGCCAATAATAAAAATCAACAAAATGTATAAATTTCGGTAACCGCTGGTAATAGTGTACGCTTACTATCGGCATTGACAAAATTAAATGTCCCTTGTATCACATGTCATACAGCTGTAGTGCTCGTGGAATCCAGCAACTACATACTTCAATAGAAATAATTAGAAATGAGGTACCTATACGTATGTGAAAATAAATCCGCCATTAGTAAACTCAATGTTATCCAGACTTGCTTTTTATCATCGTGGACAGATAGATGAGCTTAAGACTATTTTAACAGTAAGTGGTTATCGTCACTCATGTTCATCGACTGTACGGTATAGTCGAGTCCTTGCCTGCGGCCAGTTTTTTTCAAACCTCGCCTGAAGGTAAGTATGTGATAGCGCTCAGGAAACACCGCGCAGAAGAGCTTACTACAAAGTCGTTTAACATGCAGCAAAAATGTTGACTGAAAACTCATAAACGGCCGTCTGGTGTAGTGGTAAGTGACATGGTCACTACACAAGGGGGTTGCGGGTTCGAATCCCGCCAAGGGAAAATATTTGTATGATAAATATAAATGTCTTTTCCAGGGTTATGGATGTATATTAAATATGTAGGTATGTGTATAATAAAAATCTTACATTTATTTCCGTTATCTGGTACCTGTAACACAAGTTCTTTACGAACTTATCACGGGACCAGTTAACGTGGCGTGATTGTTAGTAAATATATATTTATTTATTTATTTATATTTATTTATAAATACGCCATTATCAGATATTATAGATAATTTATGCTCGAATGGCAAGCTGGGAGTTGATCTTGATAAAGGTATTGTTACGCCGGTAAGAGTAACGCCACCTATCGCCGAATAGTCGAACGAATGTCGAAGTATCTAATAGCATCTAGAAAGCTCGAGAAGTACAACGCCATCTATTGTCAGATAGCGGAAACACAATACTCGAAATGTGTGGAATATTCTCGATACTTCTAGGGATGTGGTATCGGCTATAAAAGCGTTGCAGAGATGACACACAGTCAATTATTAATCGGAACTACTCGAAGCGAAACAGCGAACGGATCACCTGAAGTGAAGCGGAAAAAGCGAATTCTAAGTGTTGAATACAGTTTTAAATTATTCAAGTGTTGGATACAATTTTAAGTTATACTTCGGTGGAATTTTATTTATCCCGAACTCCAGCGCGTAACAGTTCATCTGAAACATCGCTTCTGTTATCGAGTAACACTTCCGGCCTCGCATAATAAATTATTTACGAACTAGGAAATATATAGAACTTATTATTGTCTTATAATATAATTAGTAATTTCATAATCAAGTAAATAGTTCTGTACAGTAAGGAACGAAATATGTCTGAAGACTTACCGGTTCACCTTCCTTCCACTGCCTCGCGCTCCCTGGGCTCAGCGTCGTTTCCGGAGGTGGGACCGTCTGTCTCTTGACTGGTACACGATGAACAATTGTCGCTGGTTCTAATGGTTACGCGTGACTTGCGTTGGGTAATTTTTGTTGTTTGTAATAAAAGAATGTCTGCCGCGGAACGCGTGTGTTAAGTTACTATACGACGGCGACCTCTGCCCGTAGGCTTGGAGGGGTTGCTCAGCAAGCTTCTGGTTGGCTAGTCGGCCGTCCACAGGCGAGATCGAACCTTACTGCACCTAGGTTAAGATTTGTGTTGTCTTGAAGATGTATTGCCTAATACTCGATATTAATAAAAATATAGAAACACGAAAATCTGTTTCAGTACGAAACAAGTTCATTCATATTTCTTTATACTTATAATATTTTATTGGCGCCTTCCGCTTGACAGGTTCCGGCGCAATAAACCTTACGTCGCAATAAGCCTTAATGTTATTTATGTTACATAATTCGATATTATTAATTAATAATTGTACGTAAATAATCAGCAGAATAATTAAGATGAACAATGTTTAAATATTACCTACTAAGTTTGTATTAAAATAGGTCAAGATGATTGTATAAATACCGACGGTTAGCATATCTCTGTTGCATTCGTATTCTACCCGCCGTAACGTGTACTAAAGTGAATATATTATTTCGTGTGGATGTAAAGTGTCTCAATTGTCGCCGCCACCCTGAGGATCCGTTAATACTTCAGTACACTTCCTACGAAATACACATTGCCGTGCAAACCGTAGGTATGATATCAGGTTTCTCGACAATGTAGATGCAATTCTTATAGAATCAATTTGAAGACTTCATGGAGATACATACTATCTAAGCCATTGCCAGTATATCAGCAAATAAACAGCATATTTAGTTTATAGTAAATGAAAGACAATGTTATTGTCCATGTACAAATACTTTTAATTGAAGAAGTACACTTTTCTGTCATTCAAAGGCTGTGGTTGGCGGGAATACGATTTTCTCTTTTCATCAGAAATCAGGATTTGACGTATGGACTCAACTGCTTCCTGTTAAGAAATAAAAATAAATTTCCAAATAATTAGCCGCCTAATAATTAACATGCCGATTGTAGTAAAAAAGCAAGAATAATAAGTTAACATTTCAATTAGTTGGGTTACCAATGTCAAAACTGTTGGTATGTTAAAGTGCAAGTCAGTGTCTACGGGCTTCCGTAACCTCGGTAGTAGCTACTGAACATCTACTGAACATTATCAGTGGGCTAGGCTGCCTTTGTGCACGAAAACTAAATCCGTATTTCTTTAAGCTTTTTTCCTGTTTTGTACAAAGCGGAGTGAGGAAATATAAATAGCGTAAATAAATATTGGATTCTCGTTTAAGCTCTTACTCTTTGAACGGGTAAAGCCTTCGCTCTGACGAACCACAGCACCGCTTCCGTACACGGAGGCGCGGTCAGAGAGCCGTGGTAACACGAATATTCCTTGAAGGGCGGATTGAAGTAGCTCAAAGGCTTCGTCGGCAACCCTTTGCGTTTCAAAGTCACCCGCGACGCTGCTTCGATTAATATCTTGAGTCCCTTCTGTGTTTTGTTGGCAAACTAAAAAATCAATTATAATATATAATTTTTTTATTGCTTAGTTGGTTGGACGAGCTCACAGCCCACCTGGTGTTAAGCGGTTACCAGAGCCCAGACACATCTATAACGTAAATGCCGCCTCCTACCTTGAAATATGAGATCTAAGGTCCCAGTATAGTTACAACGGCTGCCCCACCCTTCAAACCGAAACGCATTACTGTTTCACGGCAGAAATAGGTAGGGTGGTGTTACCTACCCGTGCGGACTCACAAGAGGTCCTACCACCAGTAAAAATAACAATAATTTGCGCCAATATTGTTATCTTGTGTAGAGTCGATAGGTCTAATGGTATGGTCGCATCACTTGGGCACGAGCACACCCTACGTCTTATCCAGCCCACGAAGATTTCAACTATATTACTAAAGCCTTGAATAATATGGTAAGATACTCGGAAAATAATTTCTTAAAGTGAAAAAAAAACAAAGATTAAATAGAAACACGTGACAAATTTGATCCGGTCTCAGTACTTACAAACCAAAAAAGTATTAAAATAATAACTTAGGTAAAATGTACAATATCAATCTTTGATAAAAAACATTAAAAAATTTCGTATAATAAATGATGAAATTCCCATAGCTACTGATTTATGAAATGTCTGGAATGTGATATACTGCTTATAGTATACGTGCATTGAAAGAAACTTAGGCTATAACTCTCAACGGGTCCTGATAATTGAATCTAGAAAATACGGTTACAAAGCTTTTACGGTTATCAAGTAAAGGATTATCCAGCTGAAAACTCGAAGCAAGCCCGGATTCATCCCAGCCGCCACATGTGGCATTAGAACAATTATAGCAGTTTAAGTAGTCGTCGTGGCCTAAAGGATAAGATGTCCGGTGCATTCGTATGTAGCGATGCAACGGTGTTCGAATCCCGCAGGCGGGTACCAATTTTTCTAATGAAATACGTACTTAACAAATGTTCACCATTGACTTCCACAGTGAAGGAATAACGTCGTGTAATAAAAATCAAACCTGCAAAATTATAATTTGGGTAATTACTGGTGGAAGGACCTCTTGTGAGTCCGCACGGGTAGGTACCACCGCCCTGTCTATTTCTGCCGTGAAGTTGCGTTTGCGTAATGCGTTTCGGTTTGAAGGGTGGGGCAGCCGTTGTAACTATACTGAGACCTTAGAACTTATATCTCGAGGTGGGTGGCGCATTTACGTTGTAGACGTCTATGGACTCCAGTAACCACTTAATACCAGGTGGGCTGTGAGCTCGTTCACCCATCTAAGCAATAAATAAATAAAAAGTAGCGAACAATATGAGTATTATCCGTAAAACAAATCGAACGGACTCAACGCTTGATAATTTTACTAAGAGCCCTTCAAGGTCAGCTCTAGAAGTCATTACCATTATTAATTTTGAAGTCGTGATGCCCTGGAGGGTTGTTGTCGGAGACAGTAAATAATTTGTAATTAAATTTTTATTGAGCTATTGAGCTCACGATCACGGATTACTTCTATGATGAAGAAAAAGCATTTTCCAATAAATAATCAAACCCGCAAAAAGTATAATTTGCGTCATTACTTTTTTGTTTGCTTAGATGGTTGGATGAGCTGACAGCACGCCTAATGTTAAGTGGTTACCGAAGCCCATAGACATCTACAACGTAAATGCAGCCACCCACCTTGACATATGAGTTCTAAGGTCTCAGTTTTTACAGTATAACGGCTGCCCTCCATTCAAACCGAAACGCATTATTGCTTCACGGCAGAAATAGGCAGGATGGTGGACCCGTGCAGATTCGCAAGAAGTCCACCACCAGTAATTACGCAAATTATATTTTTGCGGGTTTCATTTTTATTGCACGTTGTTATTCTTTAACCGTGAAAGTCAATCGTGAACATTTGTTAAGTACGTATTTTACTAGAAAAATTGGTACCCGCCTGCGGGGTTCGAACACCGGTGCGTCGCTACATACGAATGCACAAGACGTCGTATCCTTTAGGCCACGACGACTTCATATTACTACACAATTGAGGCATAAACGTCTCTGTTGTGTTTTGTTATTGCTACCCGATACGCGCCAAGTGTCATGGTGGATTTATATTGGGGTGTCATGCTATTGACTCTGGCAACCACTACGTTCCAGGAGAGATGTGAACTCGTTCATCCGTCAAACCATTAAAATAATAACTGTCATTTTATAGATATTTGATCTCCCACACCCGGTGTATTATTGATTTAAAAACAACAGTCGAGCACTCGCGGTCTTCGTTACCGTATGTCCAGATAACATTTTCGCCACGTACCATTCGACTACTCTACGACTCCAACACACACATGCTCAGATTAAAAGTACAAGCCATTAGCGCAACACGCAAAAAGTACCATGGCAAAACATTACATAATAAGTTAAAACATGAGTTGCTTACCTTATATAAATTGGCTATTCCGAGCATCGCCAATGGGTCCCGCCTAGACGCGGCAACGGCTTCATCAAGCGTGTTGTACTCCGCCGATATATGGAGAGCTTGGCTCTCCAACGGGTATTGCAGGTTCCCTATTGTGTGTTCAGAGGGCCAGTGAAGGGATAGCGAATAGAACACGTAGCGATGGCTGTGAGCTGCGCCGCCGTGTAATAACGGACGATGTTTCGGATCCCAGAATCCCGTGAGGGTCACTGCGATTTAAATGGAAATCCACGTTCGATCATCGGATTGAAACACAAAACGTAGTGTATATCAAAACCTTATTGGTTTTATTTACGTTCCGAGGGTTCGCGTCGAATCGGAATATCTCAATAACATGCTAATTGTAGGTAGACATGAAATATCAGTTTCGTTGTTTCCGCAGCGAATTGAATAAAAAATCAACCGAAAACTCGATCTTGAAATATCGATATATTGTAATCGCAGACTGAGCCATTGCGACCAACATGAGCAAAACCAGTTTCGCCTGGCCTCCGACCAGCTCGATTAATTTTACAGTTATCCTTAACTGTTCTATCAAATAAGACTTGATTTTGCAAAACCTCTTAAAAAAATCTCATTTTAAATAAATAAAAATGATGTTATCTAATAGTGCAAAACGCTTAGAAGATAAGTAGAGTGCAAGCTTACACCGCTGGCACTGCGTAACTCGTAGACAATGTGAATTGTTCAAAATATGTATATAATAGCCCTTTCTTTATTACCAAAACAAAACATATCGCCAATTACATTTTAAGCACGGCGCGGCGCGGCGCGGCGCGGCGCCGCGGCGACATGAACAACACTAGTCGCCTTAACATTTTATACCGCTCGCAGATAACACCCCTAGACGGGGACCGACCTCCAAAACAAATCTGTGCTCCTATTTTGGATTTTGATAAAACTTGTATTATCACAAATACCCCTATTGTTATTTGGTAAATTTGTTTTGAAGTTATGGCAATTTAATGCTTTTCCAATAATATTACACGTGTACGTAATGACACATCAGTGTCGAATTGATAGTCTCCTTTTTTATTCGGTTGAAAAGCAGCTTAAATCGTGTCTACCTACAGTACAAACAAAAGTTAGCTTACTATCTTATGATAAGGTGGGAAACAGGAGATCTTATTACACCTCATTTTATATGATCAAACTCTTATAATAATTTTAAATCTAAGTGTAGGCACTGAGTCAACCCGCCCCTCGAGAGGACCGACTTATGTGCTTTTTCTATGTGCTTTATGTGCGTCTAAAGCGCTCAAGTGTTCGATCCTCGTCCAAGAGACGTAGTCCATAGAGATAAGGTAGTTACTGCGGTCAACACTGCAACTGGATGTGCAGCTCAACCCGACGACACCTGGGCAGGACCTTCACCGGAAGAAAAATATTTGCGAAACTAGCCTCTCCTTCCGTCTTTAATTAATGTCATATTTTCGGGTGACACATCGTAGTTGCAAAAGAGCAGCGGTCGGCCTCTCCGCGCCTTTATTAGTCCTTTAACTGGTATGTCGACTGGAGACTGGGATCTACCACCGCATTGAGGGTACTTCTTCCACCAATTGTTTTGTTCTAAAAATAAAATTCATCGTTTGTTAAGAGCTTGTAATCAATTCTGTAATAAATTCATCAAATCTCATCAATATGGACATTAGAAAATAAAACGTGTCGTCACTATTAAAAGCGGTGATGGTGGTTGTGCTGAAGAAAACTAAAGTACTACTTGAAACCATAGCCTTCACGCAGAGTGCATTTTCATAAATAATATTCTACGAGTGATAGTAATAGGTCTTTATCTATGAAGTTGCCGTTTTTATAATACTGCCCATTTAAAACTGATGTATGGCTGATGATCAATTCTAAATTCAAATGACTTTTAGTTAAAAAATATATAAATCTTAGTTTAAAATTCAATCATTTGTTTATTGACTAGTATTTTCTTTTTACTACATTTATAATCTAATCAGCATTGAGGTCACGATGAAAGCTTCCGACGTGGAAATTTTTATAAAAAAAATATGAAAGCCGTGGTCGCCCAAAAATACCTAAAGCTAACAACGGCAAATCCATCTACCGCCTAGTTAGCAGCAACTTTCAAGGTTAGTATCAAAACATTGTTGGTTCATTTGTGTCAAATTGGTATATTAAAAAAAAAGTTGATAGGTGTGTGCCGCATGAAGTGAACGATCACCAGCGCGACGGACGTGTTATTCGTTAGGGTGTGCCTTGTGCCGCTTAACAGATGCAGACACAATGGAATTTTGAACTATGCTATCACTTACAATGAAAAATTGATTATTTTTGATAATTAATTGCAATTCATCATATTGGTTAGATCCGAATTGAATGCCTAGGCTCCGCACCCTAAACGAAAACTCACCCCCAAAAAAGTTATGGTTACTATTTGCTGCTCTAGTGGTGGTATAATTGATCACAGCTTCTTACCAAATGGCACTAGATTTACTGCGGATGAGTATGGTGAGAACACAATGATAGAGAGCTTGCGAATCTCCAGACAGCATTGGCAAGCCGCTCGTATCCGCTTCTCCTACGTGACAACACTCAATACATTATCTTTAAGCAGCGCGAGCCACGGTTGGATGTTTTTCGTCATCCACTTCTACTTTTTCTTTTTCTACTTCTATTTAAGTTTGGACCGTTTCTTGCCAGGGAAAAAAATCAATACACAAGAGGCAATACAAAATTCCTTTGAAGAGTTTTTGGATCCCGTATACTTGACTTCTTCATTAAGGGCTTTGAAAAATTACCACTACGCTGACAGAGGACTCGACAGGATACAAATAATAAAATTTAATAAAAAAAACAACTAACTTATTGTAAACTGAGCAGCAATTTCGTAGATGAACACCTAATACTATTTTATAATACACTAACTGACCCGACAGACTTCGTAGTGCCTCAATCGATAAATAAAATACCTAAACTTTTGTATAAAATAAATTTAAAACAAACAAAAGGAATCCATCCGACAGAGGACACATCAAAGGAAAAACAAAATTGTAATTTTTATTCAATTTCAAGCACTTTCATATTTATCTACCTTTTAAACCTTCTCTGGACTTTCACAATTAATTTAAGATCAAAATTAGCGAAATCGGTTCAGCCGTTCTCGAGTTTTAGTGAGACTAACGAACAGCAATTCATTTTTATATATAACTAGTCAGGTCATAAGTATTGTCACACAGTAAAAACTTTTCTTTTAGAATGCTGGCCACAAAAAAGTTTATTGAATTCGAATTTCGAATTGTTCATGAAAATAAAAATGTATACTTTTAGAATTTTACTCATTTTTAAATATGGAGTGGACGCTTAAAGAAGACCGTGTTGCAGTTATTGCGTTGCATCGTTGCGGTTACGCGCCAATTCAAATTTTTAACATACTGAAAAATTTGAATATAACCAAAAGATTCGTTTATCGTACCATCAAACGATACAATGAAGACTCTAGTGTAGATGACAGGTCAAGAAGTGGTCGCCCTCGGTCTGTTAGGACTCCAGCAGTGATAAAAGCTGTGAAGGCGCGAATTCAAAGAAATCCCAAACGTAAGCAGAAACTGTTGGCCCTTCAGATGGGGTTAAGCAGAACCACGGTGAAAAGGGTGTTAAATGAAGACTTAGGGCTTCGGGCATATCGAAGAAAAACAGGACATCGTTTGAATGCTCGTCTAATGGACCTGAGACTGAAGAGATGCCGCGCTTTGTTGAAGCGGTACGCGGGAAAAAAATATCGGGAAATTCTTTTTTCGGATGAAAAAATTTTTACCGTAGAAGAGAGCTACAACAAACAAAATGATAAGGTGTACGCACACAGTAGTGAAGAAGCGAGCAACCGTATTCCGCGTGTCCAACGAGGTCATTTTCCATCCTCGCTCATGGTATGGTTGGGAGTTTCTTATTGGGGCTTAACAGAGGTACATTTTTGTGAGAAAGGTGTAAAAACGAATGCAGTTGTGTATCAAAATACAGTCCTGACGAACCTTGTGGAACCTGTTTCTCATACCATGTTCAATAACAGGCACTGGGTATTCCAACAAGATTCGGCGCCAGCTCATAGAGCGAAGAGCACACAAGACTGGCTGGCGGCGCGTGAAATCGACTTCATCCGGCACGAAGACTGGCCCTCCTCCAGTCCAGATTTGAATCCGTTAGATTACAAGATATGGCAACACTTGGAGGAAAAGGCGTGCTCAAAACCTCATCCCAATTTGGAGTCACTCAAGACATCCTTGATTAAGGCAGCCGCCGATATTGACATGGACCTCGTTCGTGCTGCGATAGACGACTGGCCGCGCAGATTGAAGGCCTGTATTCAAAATCACAGAGGTCATTTTGAATAAACTTTAGTGTCATAAGAATCTATGTTATGTTAAGTTCATTTTGGTATATGAATGGTTACATAATGAATAAACTTGTTTCAATTATTTTACATTAAACATGTGACAGAATTTATGACCTGACTAGGTATACATATAGATAACTAATTCTCGCTTACTTTCATAATGATGTCTGATTTACGATTAAGTTTCAAGGTTAAAAGTAACTTGTTCCTCAGAATGTATCACTGTGTCACAAACAAAAGACATTAACAAGTTTATAAGAGCGATTCAACAAATTATGAAATTCATATAAAAGCTTTCTAAGTCAAGTTAAATAACTTTAGTCATTTATTGTGCGTTAACTAACACTAGATGTAATGTTCCAGTAACGTAATAAATTTCCCGTTTACCATCTTATCAAACAAAATGTATCCAGACTTACCTGGCCTGGTTTTAAGTGGATACGAGAGCAAATAGACAACACAACTGCAATGTGACCCGCCTTGAGACATGAGAATAAAGACTCGTTTCTGAAGTACCCTTACGGAATCTCCGTCGAAACCGCAACGCGCAACTTCGCGGCATACATGTGCAGAGTGGTTGAAGAAGCAACGTATGCACTTCACGGAGCTTAATGCTGTCGCGTACTGCGACTGCGACCTGAATAAATCTGAAATATTATTTTCTCCAAGCACATACCCATCCACGTACGTACATACCTGCATATTCCCAATCGTACGTAGCATCTGTGAAAAAGAAAAGTGTTTCATATTAGAGTCTAGCTCTAGTCCACTATTATGTCTAATGTTACGTGCTCTTGTTGTTACTTTAGTCAGTTTTGTGTATGAATGAATCGATTAATAAAAAATATTACTATTTTATTTGACGGTGTTTTCTATCAAGTAATATAAACCTATATACATATATATAAAAATGAATTGCTGTTCGTTAGTGTCGCTAAAAGTCGAGAACAGCTGGACCGATTTGGCTAATTTTGGTCTTGAATTATTTGCGGAAGTCCAGAGAAGGTTTAAAAGGTAGATAAATATGAAAATGCTCGGAATTAAATAAAAATAACAATTTTGTTTTTCCTTTGATGTGTCCCCCGTCGGACGGATTCCCTTTGTTTGTTTTAAGTTAATTTTATACAAAAGTTTAGGTATTTTATTTATCGATTGAGGCAATACGAAGTCTGCCGGGTCAGCTAGTATAATATAATAATATAAATGTTGAAGCGTTTCCGGCTAAAACAAAGAGAACAATTGTAGATATTGAAATACCAGCCCCAACCTCCGAGCTTTACGGATCGCTTGGTCCTGCGCAGAAATTAGCTTTGTTTTCATTTTAATATCAAATGTAGAATGAACTGGATAATGCTTAGGGCCTTTGTTTTTTAACGCAAAATACTCAAACGTGATTTTCTGAATATTTTTGTAAACGATCAAGATGAAGGGCATTCGACGCTATTAGTTATCTTATTGACGTAACGTAAACCGTTCTCACGAGTACTTATTGCTCTACTATTGTCCAAAATTTATGTAAGTTTCTAAGCTAGTTAGATAAAAAAAAGCCTAAAGTGACGATTGCGTTCAAATTCCCGCTCGTCTGCAAACATAAGCTACAAAGAGAAAAATATATGTTATAAAAATACTCAAACAAACAAACCAGTTGCCTGCAGCTTCTGGTTACGATACAAAGTAAATTTTATTGTATCTACAAAGGAATTTTAATCTTTATTTGTTTATAAAAAACGAGTTCTGCGAATAGCCGCAGGTTATTATTTTGATGCCAAATTTAACAAGGCAATGTAACTATAACGATTCCTTACCCGCGTTAAACATCGCTCGCTGAGTTATAGCGTCAGGTTTCGACAAATAATTCTGCGAAGAAACAATTACCATCACAACGGAGCTGCACCACCATCCTGCCTATCTCTGTGGCGAAGTAGCCGGCTCTCAACGATCGATTCGATGATCCCTCATCCACTTTTCACAATCACACCTCCCGCCACCGGAGCAGAGCTCATCCATATTATCTGGAACCGCTGCGTTCATATCGACCGTGCGTTTTCAAAGATCTTTTCTGCCACGTACCATCCGGCTTTGGAATGAACCCCCCTCCACGGTGTTTCCCGAACGCTATGACATGTGATTCTTCAAACGAGGCTTGCGGAGAGTAACTCAATAGTAGGCAACGGCTTGGCCTTGCCCCTGGCATTGCGGACTTCTATGGGCGACGGTAACCGCTTACCATCAGGTGGGCCGCATGCTCATCTGCCTACAAAGGCAATAAGAAAAATGTCTCTGATGATTGCTTAACGTCGAGTGAGCTGTGCGATATTCCGCCCATCTAGTGCAATCGGGATTCAAGCAATTTGTCAAGTGGAAGCCAATCAGTAAAGTAACAATATTGTTCGTGATTATTTGTTGAATTTATAGCGTAAGAAAAGTCTCCTCGTATTGGTGTCTATTAATAAAAGATGACCCAGTTCTGGTTTTTTTTCAGAGAACTAAATTACTTTCTGAAGACATTGGTAATTTTTTTTTTTTTTTTTTTTTTTTTTTTTTTTTTTTTTTTTTTTTTTTTTTTTTTTTTTTNATAAAGTATTTTTTATTTTTTATTGCCCTTGTATTCAGACGAGCAAGCGGCCCACCTGATGGTGAGTGGTGCTAATGGATGATGTCAGCAATGGCGGGGGCATAGCGGAGTCGCTACCTACCGTAAAGTTAAGTTATCAGGAGAGATCCTAAATAATAGGTTGGGGAAAAAGTATTTTCGCATTATAATATGTATGAACTTGTAATAAAATCTCTTTGGCTATACTATTTGTATCTGGCTGGTTTTGGTATCATTAAAAGTTTACATTTTTAGGAAAATAATTCCAAATACAAATTCAAATACAAATCCCAGACTGTGGCGAAACCCGGGCTAACTCGCAACAAGGTGATGCTGTGTGTGTGGTGGGATGGAAGGGCATTATTCATTATGAGCCACCAGGAAGGACCATCGATTTTGAACTCTACTGCGAACAACTGATGAGATTAAAACAAGAAGTTGAGAGAAAGCGGCCGGAATTAATCAACAGAAGGGGTGTGGTTTTTCATTTTTAGCCACTCAGCAAAAATTAAGAGAGCTTGGCTGGGAGGTGTTGATGCATCCGCCGTATAGTCCCGACCTTGCACCTTCTGATTTTCCTGTTTCGGTCTCTTCAGAATTCTTTAGGCAGTGTCAGGTTAACATCACGAGAGGACTGCCAAAACTAATTGTCGGGGTATTTTGATCAGAAGCCCCAAAATTTCTATAGCAATGGGATCATGTCCCTACCTACAAGGTGGCAAAAAGTTATCAAGCAAAATGGTACCTACATACTTTAGTTAAATGTAAATAAACTATATTAAAATATGTTGTGAATTTTCTTAAAAAATGCGAAGAAACTTTTTCCCCAACCTATACCAATACAAAGTTGATCACATGCAAAAAAAATTGCTTTTGATGTCGGCCTGTAATAATTTATTTAAGTTTAAAATGAAATATTAGATTCAAAGCTCAAACAACTTACATAGCTTAGTTGTCGAGTCACAGCGGGTCCTTCGGGAAATTTCGGTGGTAAATGAAACACCCATATTGCTTTGGGCTGCAAACAAATTTACATGAATATTGCAACAGTCTATTTAATGTAAATATTGTTGAATTGTAAATAACTTTTGTGGCCAATCACATTACTGTGGAGTGGCGGGTCACGCTACAACACGTGGAGCCTCTACTCACTCCTCCTCCTCCTCCTCCTCCAATCGATCGCTCATTGCTGAGCATCGTGATGCGCCCGCCTGAGACCTTTTCTTCTGATTTTTAGTCACTCTCTTCGACGCAATAGCATTTAGACAGCAGATCGACTCTCTACACCTATGCATGAATCCTTTGCTAGCTCACGCGTAAAGTTGTAAGGTTATATATATATATATATATAGCCTCAACTCGGAATTGAACATTTAAAATTGTTATTGATTGGAATCTATAAGGGATATAATAGGGGTTAAAGTATGAAATTGCCGTTTTATTGTAATAGGTACTTCGAACTGACATAGAGAGGAACTGCAATTAGAAACCATTCGTCACCCTCTGTATTCGTCAGACCTTGCTCCAACGGACTACCATTTTTTCCGTAATTTGGACAACTTTCTACGTGATAAAAAGTTTTCTTCCCAGGAGGCAGTACAAAATGCTTTCACACAGTTTGTAGAATCTAGATCACCAGAGTTCTGTCGCAGAGGCATAAATGACCCTCCTATTAGATTGCAGCAATGTATAGATAATAATGGTAGATATTTTGATTAAATAAATATATTAAATGGAAATAAAAAACGAATTTCAATTTTTCAGTACAAATCGGCAATTTCATACTTTAACCCCTAATATTACATACTCGTAAATTTTCAATTTGTAACATGTGTAAATTATTTGGTATTATTTATTATTACGAATAGAACTTCAATAAAATATTGTTAGCCCCGTATACAAATCCTGAAATTAGGTAGAAAAAACAAGAAAACAAAGTTTTTGACAGCCATACCATTTCAAAAGAATAACCCAAATTAGTTGTAAGCAAATTATGCAAAAAAAGGTTGCTTTAGATTCGTATCATTATTTACGCGAAACCATGTACTATATCGCACTAATATGTACTATATCGAAATTATAATAAGTATGTTCAGACTTCAGGATGGTTGTATAAAGATGTCAACCAACTAATTGTAAATCCGTCGCCATGTTTTTATTAGAAACAAAAAATGCTATTCGGACTATTCCTATAATTGGAAGAAAGGCCAATCGCTTTTACCGTTCTCAAGTGACATTCTTCTTACAAACAAAATACCTATTAATTTATTTACATTTAATTAATTTATTTACATGTACAGATGACAATAACTTTGTCCTACATTTTCGTATAACAACATTGAAATTTTCATAAAATTTTATCTCAATATTAACTACCATCTTCTAATAATGTAGGCCCACTGAACACTATTATGATTTATGGGATTTTCTCAAGTTCGAGTTTCAACTTTAGTATAATACGAGAATCCCGGAGGATCCCAAAAGCTGTTATACAATCCTGCACATGATTCAAAACACCCTCAGAAATAACAAAGAAACACCACACTAACACTTCCGTATACAAATCGGTTTTTAGCCTCAATCTCCAGTTGCTTTTGAATATCGTCAGCATCGTCAAAGAGAGTGTTAGCTCTTGAAGTCGTCTGATCATGTGTGAGCTCTACAACCAATCAAAAGCATGTTAAAGATCTTAAGCGTTTTGGATGCACTGGCTGAAGACACCCGTTGTCATCAGTCCTATGTTTGACATGATCTCGCCACCTCCTTTTTACCAGCAACGCCCGACATCCGAACAAAAACCACTTGTAACGTTTGGAACTACTGCGCTCTTCCATAGCACGTTTACAGATATATTTTTTGCTACGTACTTTGGAATGAACTTTTTCCGCAATGTTTTCGGAGCGATATGATCTGAATCTTCTTCAAAAACTCTTGTAAAGCAATCTTTGATACTAGGCAGCGGCCTAGCTTTGCCCCTGGCGTTGCTGATAACCGTGAGCAACGATGATCGCTCACCATCAGGTGGGCCGTATACTCGACTACCTACAAAGGCTGTAAATAAAAAATGTGACTGTCATGATTGTCACGTGGTTGTCCTATGTTCCTCAACAGATGATAACATAAATATGGTGATGTCTATGGGTTCCACTAGTCTTGTAATACCGAGCTGGTCGCGAACCATCTACTCGTTTAGAACAATAAAATAAAGTACAATGTGGTACTCTAGTACCATATTCTCTAGAATAGAGTTCCAATACAAAACCTAGATGTTCGAGTGAACCCACGGTCCACCTGATGTTTCATAGTTACCGCCCAGCTTAGAAGTGAACTTGAACCTGCCCCCGCTACCGAGACAGATTTACAATACGCCCTACCACCACAAGTGGCATAAAGAGCTGAAAATGAAATTTGATTTCGATTTGAAATTTAACGCCACCATAATCCTTATTTCAGGTAAACGGAATAAAAATCCTCCTCGCTCTGAGCTGTAAAAGTTAGATTCGCATTCATAACTCGACACAGTAATGTCCTAATAAAATTGTTTTAAGATTCAAAATCAAAATTGTTTATTGCTTCATTTTAATTATTGTTCCGAAATTGCGTTTGAACATTTCAATGGAGGATTAATTCACGACTTCACTGGATAGCATCCGTCAGCATTATCAAATAGATTGTTCGTTCATATTTTTAGTCATTTAATAAGCAATCCGTGTAACTAACTACATATTATTTAAACAGATACATAGACGATTCTCCAGGAAAAAAAAATGGAACTTACTGAGTCTAGAAACTACGTTATTTATAGCGCCGGTTTCCCCATTAGGGGACACGTAAGATATGGTTAGACTGCGAGAGTCCACAGGCTATATCGGATAAAGCTTTGCGACATCTAGTTAAATAAAACGAAATACTAAACAATTATACGGATAAGAAATATTTCGCGCAAAAGAAAACAAATTAAAGAAAACGAGCTTCCATAAAAAGTTATTTATCTTCACATTAATCAGTCATCTTTTTTTATTGTTTTTGTTTCCGAATTTAACTTTCTTGGACTTAATTTATGTCAACTTGATGAACAGAGATAGATTAACTACTCCGATCTACAGTTGGATATTATCAGCACACTTCTGTTTAACTTAAAGCTATTTCCAATAGCTGTCCAAGACATACCGGTAGCCAGCCGATTGTAAATTCTAATTCAACTTAAGCTAGATTAATCATTTCAACCAACTGTCAACTTTATTAGACAAAACAAAAAAATATATACACAGAGACAAGATTGGAAGATGTCTGAATGATATCATAGTATCTTGCGTAAGCGTCATTTTATCTCTGCCATTCCTTTGACCGATCTACCATAGTATAGCTGAATGGTATTTTGTGAACCGAATAATTATTAACAAACGACAATTAACTCAAACTTACGATTAGTCGACGCGAAACACAAAAAAACATGTATTCTAGAGAATATACATAATATCTGAGTATTTGAAGATATTCTGTATTATTGTACTTACAATGGTGAATCCCAACGGTGAATTTATGGTATACCAGTTTACAAGATTTTAATATTAATTTAATTTGTAATTTCAATTGTGTTTTCAATAGCCAAAGCTTTGCACATTAATATGGCTTTACTGAGTGCACATACTATTATAGATTGCAATCCAGATTAGATCTAGGTACTATTTGTAGGATTTAGCTAATATGTACAGTAACGATTGTAATTTGTTTTGTGCATCAATAAATAAATAAAAAATAAAGAAAAAAAAAATAAAGAAAAAAATTAAGGGTCAACAAGAGAGCTTATTAAATTTCCAGATAATACTAAAGGTACAGAGGAGCTACTACCTACAAGGCAACCATGTGCATAACGACACGTCGCAACGCGGCTTGGACATGAGATGGCAACTCATCATTTATCAGTTTCACATATACAGACACATATAAGTTTCATAATTGCGCATTAGTATCAGCCCGTAGGAGATCACAATGCTCTAACCCCATTACAGAATTAGTAAACAAAAATATTCAGTAAACAAAATCTAAATACACAGTTAATCAAACGACACCTGAATTCGAACGTGCAGGATATCGAATCCAATTTGTAACACAAGGTTCCTCTTAATCCTGATCTGATCGCTTCATTTGGAAAATAACTGTTCGTTAACCGGCTGGACACAGCGAGTCATTTCAGTCGGTAGCTTATTGACGACTTACGTGAACGATTGAGCATATTGATAAACGAAATATCCCGTTTAAGCTGATTTGTTTACCGAAGCTCTCGTGTCCCTAATATGTATTATTTGTAAATAGTGAGAGGTGACTTTTTACACTCGTCAAACAATTTTATTTTTATTTATTTTTTTTTATTTTATTTTATTAGGCTCACAATACACATCACAAGCTAAAGATACATAAAAAACACGAATAAAAAGAAACAAAATCTGGCTTGCAACATAAGTTATGTGCGCACGACAAAACAAGACATATAGTGCTGAATTTGTATAACAATGTTCCTTACAATTATGACAAAACAACACAATAACAAAAACTAATCTAACGAATAATNTCACAATACACATCACAAGCTAAAGATACATAAAAAACACGAATAAAAAGAAACAAAATCTGGCTTGCAACATAAGTTATGTGCGCACGACAAAACAAGACATATAGTGCTGAATTTGTATAACAATGTTCCTTACAATTATGACAAAACAACACAATAACAAAAACTAATCTAACGAATAATGTAAGGAAAAAAAAAAAAAAATTCACAATATAATACATTAAACAATTACATTAACCTACCTATTAATAAAGTGGAGGATGCCCTTGAACATTTTTCTAAACGAAACTAACCTACAAGTAAAAATATCTAACTCGAATTAGGGGAGGATTAGATGGAGAAAAGTCAGATCAGGATATTACTACTACTCGCGTAG
The DNA here is from genome assembly GCF_003987935.1 of Bombyx mandarina. The sequence goes on from NW_021011484.1 coordinate 5,711,249, forward strand.
GTACTAGTGTTGCGTGCTGTCACATCTAGATGTCACACCTGATATTTGCAGTTAAACATTATTTTAATAAACTACGTATTCTGTTATAAAGGTCTCGTGCGAGGTCAGAGGTTTACGGTTTAATTTTGGAGCGAGAGTAAACTAAGCCTAAAAATGTTTGTTCAGACATTCACATTTGACTCAATCGTTAGACTATTAAAGTTTTTATACGACTTTCAAGAAAAAAAAAGGATTTTTAACAAATCAAATTGTAATAAGTAAATTATAAATTAAGTGGACATTAATGAAATGAACATTTGATGATACTCTATTTACATAATTACTAAGGTATTTATGAGTTAGTTAATTGTCAAACTAAGAAGGTGTAATAATGCTTTTCGAAACAGAAGCAAAGTCACTTACGTTAATACAATAGAGTTAATTAAAACTGTGCGAAGGTGTTTCGCATTTGTATTTTTGTATAAATTATATGTGAATTGAGAACGGGAGATCGAGAAGCTGAGCTGGTTCATTTTCACTATCTAATCTTAAACGTGATTAACCGATTCTTGTGATCTCCAAATTAATCAAATTGCGTTAGTGATTTATGAAATCAAGCACTACTAAATTTATGTTAAGGAAATATTAATTAAGTTCTATCTAATTAATTTTCTTTCCATGATATTGTGTATAATCAGGCCTTAGTGTATTTTCACATTTTCCAATTAAAAAACTATAACAGTTACAGGAATATGAGTGAGACAGGAACAAGAAATTGAAATGCTGTTTCATTTTATGAAATAAAAATAGAAATACATAAGTCTACTTAGTTAATTATCGCACCGTGGGGACGATATTTTCATTAAGGTATAATTTCCTTTGACATTTGTCATCGTAACCCAATGAAAGGAAATTATTTTCATAAAATACTACAAAACGAGGAATTTAATCCTGTAAATATATTAGCTTTTATCTGTGAAACTTGGTAGAACACAATTTCCGCATTTCTTGAATCTCTTATCCCGAGGAACATTAGCGTCTTACATGAACCAAAAAAGCTTTGATGTTTTACGAAAAACAATTTAACCTGTAGAGCTGGACGTTGAAATGTAAGCCACGTACATCAGCCAGCACAAGCTCCCGATTCTGTCGCACATCTCTCTATTTCCATTCGGTCCTCATATAACACACGACAAAAACATATAAAGAAACAAAATTTTCAAACCCATGAAGCGTAATACATAGTTACATTTTCCTTACGCAATATTTGCCTAAAACGTCAGCGAGCAAGCTATCTGTCAAATTTGTGCACAAACAAACCTTTTTGCGCTGTTTATTTTACATAATTAATTTGTATATACTATTTACCTATTTACATATTTACTATGCACTCGGTAACTGATGATAAGCATGTTTTTCATTCAACAGTAGCAGGTTTTTAGTGCAGTTTTAATTCTGAAAATGTAAATTGACCGAGTCAATCACCATCATCCGGAATTCGAAAGCTCGGCAACTACCCCGCGTTATTGTGTAATTGTTTCACGTAAATAAATTTATCTCGATCTTATTGTACAATACTTGTGTACAATTACTTTGGTAAAAATAGGATGAGAAGCTTTAACATTAAATAGTAGTAGTGTGTTGTAGTGTCTCGTGACTTACTTGCAGCTGCATGCTAAAAAAATATCAGTGACCCAAATAGTTTTAATAAAATTGCCATAAAATCCCAGGAAAATCTTAAAGCACGGAAAGAAAATGTGACTTAAGTCGGACAGGGACATTTTCCGTTAATATGATATATGGTTTATCCTCGAGGATCTCTATGTAAGCTCTCAGTTTCCATGACAATAAAGTGACGGCACGGGCTTCGCAACGCGCTGGCCGCGACCTACTTTGTCGATTGTTTTTTTTTTCCAAAATTTCCAGTAGATATCTCTCACAATTCTCCCGGCTGCAATCTGCCGCTAACCAGTCACGCGTTCCCGGGATAGTCGTCATATATAATATATACAACCAGCACTTCGCACTCATATCTCAAGGTGTGATGGTTCTATATTATTAGTCACATAAGAATGTATTACGATGGCCAAGGTTAACCAGCTGACACCAGATGAAGAGGAGTGGGTCGTGGTCACGAGCTACTGTGTCCCTTGTCCAAGCAGTCGGTAACGCAGCGACGGGCTCTCGCTATTATTATTATATTAGTCACATTGTAATATCCACCTGCGACGGTTCTATTTACAACGCCGACTCGGGTGCCTGAGCGAATAAATAAATAATTAAAAACTAAAGGCCTTCTGAAGACACAACTTATCGGCCAACTCCTAAATGCTTCCAGCATTGACATTCCGATATAGAATCGACTCATCAAAGGTTTGACGTCACAGCGGGCACTGATAGTACGATCACCATTACGTGGGTGGCCCCACGCTCCTTCGAAGGCAATAAAAAACCTCCACTAAATACATCATGAAATTTAACTCGAGCCTAATGATATCCAGAGCATAATTCGAGACACGTTCGTCCTTGACCGACTGCTCTCCTCCATAACTCGTAATTGACTTCAGCGTCATTCTGATGAATTCCGAGCTGGGAGATTTTAGTTGACGTAATTGACCCAGAAGCCTTTTAGACGATTATAAAGAATACCTCTCAAAAAACATGAAATATTAAGGAGATATACAACAATGATTATATGATTTAGATTTTTCACCAAGTTTCGCCAGCCTGTATTCCTTTACACCCGGTGTTTTAAGACAGGGTGGCAGCGCCGGCCCCGGCCCAAACTGTAAAAGAAGGCCTCCATTAGCGCGTATCGCCGGAGCGAGTCTGTTTGTTCCTAAAATGAATCTCTCTCGTAAACGTTAATGCTGTTTATATTAACGACACTGAGTTAATATTGTTATTACAGAATATTTGACCGAGCAAGGCTTCCGCAAGAGGAATACTTTTAGGAGAGCTTTCGCATGCTTTCTACATTTTACTCCTATGTTGATGCGCGTTGTACTGGGATTTGTGAGTTATGTACGAGTATGTATCAATGTTGATTATGTTAAGGTGAAGATCGGTAATTTCTTTTATATAGCTAAGCCAAATATACTGTAAGCTAATGTAATGGTGTCGGTCTATGCGCACACGCTACCAACTGAATGACGACCGATCGCGTAGCACCACTTGCACCGCACTCACTTCACTGACTGTAACGCTACTACGAAAACTGGTGTACGCGTGTTGCCGTTATGTAAAAATACAAGTTGAAAGGGATTGATAAAATATCCATTTTTCGTACACCATTGCTCGTCTCCTCTTCCTTAACAGCTTCAGACAGCAGGAATGAATCCTGCTTCAACAGTGGGTGATAGGATGATGAAAATGAGATGACATAATTACTTGAAATCATTTCTTAGAGCAATTGAAATGTAACATACACACACATACAACACACAGAAAAACGAAGTCTCTGCGTAAATACAAGAGCTCCAATAGATTGTAACGTCTACGATGTGACCCGGTGTCTTGTTCTCGCGACCGCTCGATACCATTATAGATGGGTCGTGCCTTTATACACCTACAACACATCTACGCGAGTAGCCTGGGATCATGTTCACAGCAGGCAATTACTAAGAGCTGCAGATATCACGTTCTGTGGCCACGTGTTAAGGCTTTGATACATCGTCATAAAAATGACAATCACATCCAAAGGTCAATGTTGAATACACAAATAATTTCGACTAATATTAGTAGTATCAGTAGTGAATTTTGTGTTCATCTCTTAAGTTTTTCATTTAGAAATGTCTATTTCAAAAGTAATGAAGTAACCTCGTTTGTTAGGTCTAAGAAATATCACTGGACATAAAGCTTATGAATGTCAAGTTGCTTTGTGATTCCTTCATCAAATGCCGTCTGTTGATTTTTCAACATTTTTTTATACCTTTTGGTCTATTTTGAAAGTAAAATGAAAAGTAAAGTATGAATGAAAAGAATAAGTATTTTGAATTCTAGTCAGTGAAAACTGGATGTCATCTAAAAAGAGCCTTGGACAACAAATAGTTAGTATTTTGTACACGCATTGCTATTTAAAAAAGTGAGGGACTACAATTTTCAACTTTTTTTTATTGGGAAATCAATAACAATTTGCAATTATTGTTGTTCATTTATGTATAATAAAGTAATTAGTAATAGCTGTTTGACACAGGTAGGGTAGAGCGAGGTAAATCGGGTAAATTTTTTTTTGACATTATGAAAGTCATACAAAAATGTAATATAATAATATAAGTAACTTTTACTGCCAGAATTGAAATCAGCAACAATCAACAACAATTTAAAACTTAAGTAGTTCATACATACTTAAAATTATAAACTAAAACTTGAAACACAGAAATATCCGAATCGCCCCAATTCTCCAGGCGAATGGGATCGTGCAAAATAAGTATTTTAATAAAAAATTCTTAACACTATAAGATTTGGAATCATAAATTTTTTGAATAATAATAATAAGAACAATTATTAATTACTAACATATAAAACACATACGTGTGGGCCATTTTTCCCCTCCCATATCAGCACATTTTTCGTGGCACCATTCATCGTATGCATAGCACTGAATCCAATTCTCTGATGGGGGATTAATGATGTTTTCAGATCAGTAATCACAACGCCAATCTCTCTGTTTTGCAGATAAGCCTTTAATTTTTATTCTAATCGTTCTTTTATTCTTCTCCTTTACATTGTCATCGGTCATTTTCTCTTTATCCACAGCTTTTTTGTCAGTCTTATGTTTACTGTTAGCATCTTATTCGAGGTGATTACTCTTACTCTGGAGTGATTTCAAATGTAAAATTGGTTTTGTAGTTTTACGACATTTCTTAGAACATTTCTCGTCCATATTGTACTATCATTTCAGTCTACCTCTTCAATTGGTCTTATTTATTACTGTTTCCAGCCTTAAAGAATTCGAATAGGGTCTAAAGACGGTAATCACCTGTAGGTATTCTATTTCAACGCGTTAACCTAAATATTTAAGGATTTCTTATTTTGATCCGATTTGCCTCGGTCTGCCTATTTTTGCAGCATACAAATGAATTTAACTCGACTAATTGTTAGCATTAATTAACTATGACCGGCTGCTAGCCGATATAATAGGTTGGGGAAAAAGCTTCTTCGCATTTTTTAAGAAAATTCACAACATTTTTTAATATAGTTTATTTACATTTAACTAAAGTATGTAGGTAGGTATCATTTTGTTCGAAAACTTTTTACCATTTTTTAGGTAGGGACATGATCCCATTGCTATAGAAATTTTGGGGCTTCTGATCAAAATACCGCGACAATTGGTTTTGGCAGTCCTCACGTGATGTTAACCTGACACTGCCTAAAGAATTCTGAAGAGACTGAAACAGGTGGAAATCTGAGGGTGCAAGGTCAAGACTATACGGCGGATGCATTAACACCTCCCAGCCAAGCTCTCTTAATTTTTGCTGAGTGGCTAAAGATGTGTGAGGTCTAGCGTTATCATGATGAAAAACCACACCCTCTGTTGATTAATTCCGGCCGCTTTATCTCAACTTCTTGCTTTAATCTCATCAGTTGTTCACAGTAGAGTTCAGAATCGATGGTCGAATGCCCTTCCAATCCCACCACACACATAGCATCACCTTGTTGCAAGTTAACCAGGGTTTCGCCACAGTCTGTGAAGTCTGACCGGCCTTTAACCACGACCTTTTTCGCACGTTCTTGTGCTACGTGATCCACTTTTCATCACCAGTTATCAGCTTCTTCAAAAATGGTTCGGTTTCATTACGTCGTAATAAAGAGTCACAAATGAGTACACGGTTTTTTGTGTACCCAGTTTTTTTCAAATGCGCCAAAACTTTGCGGTCAATTCCCAATTCTTCAGCTACGTCGTAGCTACTGATATGCCGATCTTGCTCCACTTTTTCAAAAATGGCATCCATTTTATTCGCAATAGGGCCACCAGAGCGATGTGCATCTTTGACATCAAATTTTACGGATTGAAAACGCTTAAACTTGTGCTACTCTCACAGACACTGCACTAGGTCCATAAACATCGCAAATTATTTTCGCGGCTTGTGTTGCATTTTTACCTTTTTTGTAGTAAAATTTTAAAATTTATCGAATTTCTTCATTAGATTCACTAATCTTGACAGTACGAAAAATAAATAAAAATCACACATTTTCCTAATTTGAATTTGAAATTATCTTCTTTAAAATTTAAACTTTTAATGATACCAAAACCAGCCAGGTATAAATAGTATTTTTTTTTTTTTTTTTTTTTTTCGGGTAGAGGGCCGACCCTCCTACGAGGTCCCCGCGCAAAAGGGGCGCGCGGGGTATGTGAGACTCAACGATCTGCATGGTGTTGTGAGCAGACCGCGGGCCCAAGGATTTTAGAGCCCACCCACTAAACGACTCCTCTGCACTCTTACACCCGACGTCCGATCCCCTCCGAGGTCAGAACCCGGATNCAGCATCAACGTTTTCTTGGGTGACTGCAGTTTTTGGACGACCTTGACGGGGATCATCACTGAGCTTGACACGTCCACGTTGAAATTCAGCAAACCAGCGATAAATTGTGGTTTTGGATGGGGCTTCATCACCAAATGCAGAAATCATCCGGTCAACACACTGTTTTTGTGTTAAACCACTTCGAAAGTCATAATAAATCATCGCTCTTGAATTTTCTCGAGTCAATTCCATTTTCTCAACGACTAAACAACTTTGACAAAACCTCGTGACAAGACCGAGAATCTTTTTTAAATAAATAAATGGTATTCGATTTTTAAAACCAAGGAGTTTTCAATTAAAAAGATTTTAATATGACAGGAACAATGGAAATATTCCATTCCCGATACTTTTAGTGCAGCCCTCGTATATCTATCAAATATTATCCAAGAGATACAATTTCAAGTTTTTTTCATGAAATCGTCTTATTGGACTCTTATCTTGTAACCACAAGCAGGTAAAGTAATTTTTTTTAAGATAATAGTGCTAATGCCATAGTATAAGAATTTGAACTGCCTGAGGACCCACGAGCTATACTATGTCACCTACATAAGTTCCCGGCTGTCTTGTGACGTGGTTGCTGATTAATACAGACGTTTCACATCGGTTAGAAGTATTTTAAAATATAATCTTTTACTGGTGGCAGGACCTCTTATGAGTCCGTACGGGTAGGTATCATCACCCTGCCTATTTCTGCCGTGAAGCAGTAATGCGTTTCGGTTTGAAGGATGGGGCAGCCGTTGTTCTAGGCATTTACGTTGTAGATGTCTATGGTACCACTTAGCACTAGGTGGGCTGTGAGCTCGTCCACCCATCTATGCAATAAAAAAACAATATTTTTTTGTTTTCTTATATTCATAGTAGGCAGATGAGCATACAGCCTTTCTGTCATTGAGTGGTTACCGCTGCTCATGGACGCCAGTCGCCAAGAATGCCTTGGACACAGCCAGATCGCTGCATCTCCGCAAGCCTCATTTGAAGAAGGATGTGCTGTAGCACTCACAAAGCAACGAATATCTATAGTTACAACACATAGTTTTAATCTCGTATTTTAGTATTTCCGTGGTTATTCGATCACTTAACATTTTCCGTGGTCACTGATGATAATTTGTTATTCGTCAGAATTTGAATATTGCGTTACTACCATCTAATTCTCTATACAAGGATAAGCAGTATAGAAGTGTTAAAAAAAACTATTTAACTTTTTTTGTCATCAGAAGTTTAAAGAATTCTACTAGGATTTTTTTTTTTTTCATTTATCCAATATATTTTGTTTGTAATATTTATCATTATTGGTAATATCATATCAATTTATCAATATTATTACATATTATTACAATCAAGAGCATAAATCATTATAGAATTAACTAAATATAGGAATGCACTCCTGTTTAACTTATCAGTCGTCGATAGTTCGTTTGCTAGTCAACGATATTCAAATAGTCGTTTCTTAAATGCAGTATTTTAAGCCATAATTCATCTCTTAGCTACTCTTTGAGAACTAGCATCGAGAAAGTTATAATATTAAAAAAACATGTTCATTACAAATAAATCTAATTTGCATGAACACTAAAACCTTCCTTTGAAACGAAAATTCAGTTAGGTATTCGCTTTATCACAGAGCAGCAGTCGCGTAGGAGTTGCCATAGGAGGGGTTGCTATCATATTTTTCCCGCCACTACCGCGCACACGAGCACGACTTAATGTAATAGACTAGCTTTTGAACGTATTAAAAAGTTTCAGAAAGGTTTCAAGTTTCAGGTGATTTTTAGTGTTTAATATGAACTAAGTATTTTTCTTACAGTGAAAAGCTCGCGCTATTTTTAGTTGCCTTGAATGTTCATAGAATTGACGAGGGATGCGTTAGGTTAATTGGGAGAGGGGTTAAAATTGGCAATTTGTGCTTACTAGTTTGTTAGAATGAGATGGAAGTAGTAACGGAGATATTAACCTAAGCTCACAAATAATACACAAACTATAATTAATTCTCAAATACTTATTATAACAAAATTCTATATTGATTTGGTATTGAAAATCTAAATTTTAATGCAAATGTTTATAAGGATAAATTAAATGATAGAGACAAAAAGCGACGAAGTAAAAAAAGACAAGCAAAAGAAGCGACATAGAAGTACCTCGTTATGGCACGTCGCAATGAGTATACAGCTGGGGATGTAACCCAAGGAAGGTTGTGGGATGTGGACAAAAAGAAGAAGATTTTTTATAATAAATATAATGTCGGTCAAATACAAATACTCTGCTTTATCATATGTGTCTACAGATGTTCCCGGCTGAACAATAGCTCTCCTTTTTCCACAGAGCTCTGTGTGGCCCGGAGCCGCCTCAAGATCATCAGTTCAGACCGAGTACTCGACAATATCCGGCGACACTTCTTCGAACTGTATTTTTTAATTGCTTACAATTATTTATTTATTTATTGCTTATGTAGGTGGACGAGCTCACGGATCACCTGATGTTAAGTGGTTACCGGAGCCCATAGACATCTACAACGTAAATGCCGCCACCTACCTTGAGATATAAGTTCTTAGATCTCAGTATAGTTACAACGGCTGTCGCACCCTTCAAACCGAAACGCATTACTGCTTCACGGCAGAAATAGGCAGGGTGGTGGTACCTACCCGTGCGGACGTCCTACCGCCAGTAATTTACTGGTAGTAGGCAAATCATAATCTTAATTTTGCGGATTTGATTTTGATTACAAGACGTAAGCCGTGGAAGCCAATCGTGAAAATTTTTTCAAGCTTTCGAATATTTTTTTAAGTTTTTTTCAAGTTTTCGGGTTTCAAGCACTGGCACAATCACATCGCTCGATCTCTAATCACTCCTGTTATAATTGAACACACAAAATAATATTCAATATGAAGCGTAATACAACCTTCTGAGCAAAATTTTAATCAGCGGTATAACTTTTAACAGGTTTCAGTACACCGGAAGGCAATTTTGTCGACGGTCGCACTTCTCATTTATCGACGTATTAATACTCGAGTTGTGTTGTGAGTTTGTGTGTACGTGTACCTCACATACACACAAACACGCACACATAGGTAGGATAGTTCGGATTACAATGAACTTAAGAGGCTCATTTTTCGTGAGGCGACGAGGCTTCGAGACGCGATGGATTTTGAACTCGTCTACCCGACTACGCCATCTTTGTGTGGGATCATTAAAAAAGTGAAAGCTCGCCTTGCCATTCACGTCCGGGTTACAATTATGAGCATTTTTTTTCGTCTTTTCGTCCTTTCGAAATGCGTTCATGGAAATTACTAAAGGTCCCTTCCGTTATGAAGGGCCTTGAAAACAAGAAATGAAAGGTTCAGTAAAATGTAGTGCTTAAGGTTTTTTTAATCACGAACTTACGAATATATTTTACAACCGTTTTTTACGTTAGCTATTTGGCACTCAATACGTGTTCATAACAATTGATAACTAGATAGACTAATCGAGATGGTCTAAACCGGGAAAATCGAATGAAAACAATCTAATGGTATTTTTTATTCGATTTTGCCATATCTGTTTGTCCATCTGTCCGTTTCTCACAGCGAATTTCCTGTTCCTGTTTTCTTTGGCGGACTTCGGCTTGAGGTGACGACGTCCTCGGAAATAACGAAACTAATAAGCATGAAATTAAACTCTAAAAATATATTTAATTATGTCTACGCCTCCCGAACAAAGAACTATGGTATATTGTCTCGACGGTACTATTCTTGTGAAAGGATAACGAGCATTCATAAGATCTTGTTAGTGAATTGTTGGATAAAGTGAACGAAGATATCCAGCCGCACGTACGGTAACGCTTCAGTAAGTATAATTTGAATGACGAGTATATACGTCGAGTGGGCGACCACTCAGACAGCTCGGTTTGCTTGTTGCCCGTCAGTAGTCTAATATCGGTCCGCACTCGCAGCTATCGGTATGACCCTTCCATTTCTGAACTTGGTTATGTAAGGTCTTTTAAAATTACCTACATTTCATTACTGATTAATTTATCAAACCTTGTGGTGGCTTCGCTATATATTACTCAGTTTTTATAGGTTCGCCTATCATACTGTACTTCTGGTGCAGCGGCAGATCGCGCTGCGCCGAGAGGAGCTCCGTCTGGCCTTGGTGGCGGAATGGCGGCAAAGGCTTCTGCGCCCTACCGCCGGCCTCGCAACCGTCGAGGCGATCCGGCCAATACTCGACGACTGGCTCGGGAGAAGGCACGGATCCCTGTCGTTTAGGGTGACACAGGTGCTGTCGGGGCACGGTTGCTTCGGCAAGTACCTGTGCCGCATAGACAGGGAGCCGGACGCTCGGTGCCACCACTGCGTCCACTGCGGGGAGGACACGGCGCAACACACGCTCGCCGAGTGTGTAGCTTGGGAGGAGCAGCGCCGTGTCCNAAAAAAAAAAAAAAAAAAAAAAAAAAAAAAAAAAAAAAAAAATCATACTGTACTTAACATTGATCGTAAGGTATTTATTACTTGTGGCGCGTAATGATGCGGTGTTCTACTCAACTCATGGTCAGACTTGACACTGATTTATATTTGGTTTCGTTCGATAACAGAAGCGAAACAGAAACAGGTGTGCTACGATAAAATTACATCATTCTTCAAACGCGTGATGGCGGCAGAAATAGACAAAATAGTAGCATCGATCTATGAGGACTGCCCATAGGTTCAATCAGATCATATACCATATTTAGTGGTAGGTGCTTTCAGATTATTCGATCCAAAGATAAGGCGTTGCACCACTGAAACCGTAACGCGTCTAGGCTGACACATGATGAGCGTTCACAGCACGTACTGACTACTGCGATGTACAAATGAGGACGAACTGATAAAGAGGGCGTCGCATACCCACGCTTCTGTTAGTAGACCATTATATTCTGTAACCGTTTCGAGCCTCTCTCTATAGGAATCAACAGATATGAGGCGTAAAATATCAATTACAAATATTTTAGGCTTGAATTGACAACCAATAACAATTTCTCAAAAATTGAAGAAGCTAGTCTCTTGCCCTTGAAGATAAGATGCTCGTAAACTAATAATTTGTACTAAGCGGAATGGAAAAGATTGACTGTGAAAGGTAATCTAAATTGTACGAACGTTCAAACAAATAGCTATGGTTTGTGTATAAGGGTATGTATGTACTTAGTACGTGCGGCCCCGACTAGGTTCAAGCCGAGTACACCTCATGCTGTCATTCCTCTTGCATATACTTAGTCTGGCCATAAATACTGTTACATTTAAAAATAAATAAAATATTACATTTGAATTTGGAATCTGTCATTTTTATATGATTGCTCATTGAGTTTTCTCATTTTGGCGCCAATACATTGTACAATATTTTGCGATATTAAAATGGAGTGGCGTGATAAAGAGAACCGAATCGCTGTGATTGCATTACACAAAGTAGGTATGGAGCCAAATGCAATTTTTAAAACTCTCCATACGCTTGGTATTAGTAAAATTTTTGTGTACTGGGCTATTAATAGGTGCAATGAGACCTCCTCTGTTTGTGACAGAAAAAGATCTGGCCGTCCACGTAGTGTTCATACCAAAAAGGTGGTCAAAGCAGTAAGGGAAAGAATTCGAAGAAATCCTGTCCGAAAGCAAAAGATTTTATCTCGAGAGATGAAGCTAGCACCTAGAACCATGTCGCGTATTTTAAAAGATGACTTAGAACTTGCAGATAAGAGACGTACTGGTCATTTCTTAACTGATAATTTAAAAGAGAATAGGGTGGTAAAATCGAAACAACTACTGAAGCGGTACGCAAAGGGAGGTCATAGAAATTTTTTGTTTACGGATGGGATTTTTTTTACAATTGAGCAACATTTTAACAAACAAAATGACCGTATTTATGCTCAAAGTTCTAAGGAAGCTTCCCAATTAGTCGACAGAGTGCAATGTGGGCACTATCCGACTTCAGTGATGGTTTGGTGGGGTATTAGCTTTTTTTTTTTTTTTTATGATTGGAAGTTTACTGGTGGCCCGAAGGCCTTTCCAGTTTCACCAGGACAGGTGGGCGAGCAAAGGCTCAGCCAAGAGGGGCGGGATTTGCTAACAACTGCCCGAGCGCCTCAGAAGGAGACCTAACAACTCAAGAGCAATTGTTTCGCGAATGAATCTACTACCGGATCGGAATCGCGACCCGCTGAGAAGATCCGGCGAGAAATTCAGCGGGCTGATGCATGGGTTAGGCTGCACGTCGACCTCTTTGTCGAGTTCGACGAGTACGGTTACCGGGGTCCCTAAGCCTGCTCCTAGTATTAGAGCTGAAGGCATCTAATGCAGAGGTAATTGGATCTGATGGATCCGTAAGGACGTGTCTAGGGCGTCGACGGTGACTGGCTCCTGCATGATCAGGATTCGGGGAGTAGTCAGCGGCGGCAACGATAAGGCGATTATCATGACGCATAGCCTTATCGAAATATCGTTCCGACGCTGACTTCATGTATTTCCGAATTGATTCGAGGCCCAGGTCGTCGTGTAGGTCAACGTTCCTCACGAACCACGGAGCCCCGACAGCTAACCTGCAAAAGCGGGATTGTAGGGATTGGAGGGTGTCTATGTGTGTGCGGGCCGCGTGAGCGAACACCACACTCGCGTAAGTCATGACGGGCCTTATGCAAGTTTTGTAAAGTGTCACCTTGTTCCGAAGGGACATTTTACTCCGCTTACAGATCATGGGGTAGAGTCTACCGAGAATAAACGCGGCACGGTCACGGACTGATTTTATATGCGGGCGGAATGTCATCGATGCATCCAGGGTAACGCCCAGGTACTTGACCTTCCTGGCCCAGGGTATGGGTTGTCTAAAGAGAGTAATCGGGGGTGTGAGATTCCTCCTCCTAATCCGGGAGGAAATCCGTGTGGAGCTTCCCCTCTGAAATAGCACCGCAGTACTTTTCGCTGGGTTGATGTCTATGCGCCATTTTCGGAACCACTGTCCTAGGGCTAGGGCTGCGCTCTGAAGCTTCTTCGCGATTAGGGACTTATTTCTACTAGAATAGTAAACAGTCGTGTCGTCGGCGAATAAAGCTAAATGGGTCGGCGGCGACCGGGGAATATCGTTGACGAATAAGCTAAATAGGAGGGGTGAGAGGACAGAGCCTTGCGGGACTCCAGCTGTGAGAGGTCGTGGGGAGGAGCGGGTTCCCTCAACTCGATATCGAAAAGAGCGGTTCGACAAGAAGTCCCGTATGATGAGCACGAGACTATCCGGCACGCCCATGTTGAATAGTTTGAAAATCAAACCATTGTGCCAGACTTAATCGCTCAGTATCATCATGTGTGGAGTATACGACAAATACGATGTAACAATACCTCACACGTACACTAGAGATATTAATGCAATATTTACTATTTAGTATTTACTATGATACAACAAACTTCTGAAATACAGAAGCCAACGGCCTCCTCTGTGGTCCAGCACGTGCAGTATGAGTAACTTTAACTAGAATCCCGATAAGTTGCGTTGCATGGCATATTTCATATCGCGGGTCTTCTCGACGAGCTATTTATACTGCTAATTATGTTATTTTGGTTTGTTTTTAATAAGTTGGTTACACAACGAACAGAATTCGGAGGACACGCTATTTGGTTCTGTCCCGATAGAGATTGACTCGACGTCTTTTTAATTTCTATCGTATTTTTTTACTAATTAATTATGTGCAACTGTAGCATTCTTTAGGTCAACGGAGGCCTAGATTATATTATTATATCTTAACGAAAGTTAACTATCGGAACATCAAAGTGTTGAGGTGTTGGTATGAAAACGATGCTAATTATAGAACCAAACCTTCCCTGACCCTACCCTTACCAGTAACTAAGCAACGAGCTACCGATTCATTGGCATCCAACTGGTCTCACATACAACGGTTGCAGCTTCGACACTCAGTATGCACTACCATATGTGAAGTTCAGAAAAGTTAACTTGCGTCAGCTGAAGAGTGCTCAAAGATGACGACGTGCCAACAGTGTGTTTACTGTATTTTATTTGATTAAATCCAATCAGGTGGCGGTCCGTCCTCAGTTCAATGAATAATGAGGCCAGCAGACATCAAAAGTGAATGCCGGCTCAAGAAAATATTTCGATATCTTAAATGTATTCTTAAGAAGCGATTTCACTCTTTCAACATTACTTGATATTGAATTTTGAATGATTTGGTAGTTACATGCGTCGATTGTATTTCATTAGGTACCAATATCATAAAGATACTTGTTGAATCCCAAGAAACAGCTTTCCAGTGTTTAACAAAAACTTGTTGACGGATGTGTGGACATGTGCTACTCGCACGACACAGACTATCAATATGTGCTTAGAGTGAACAAGGTACTGCACTTGCGAACGGCTAAGGAGATTCAGCTTCAGCAAAGCTTCTCGCGTATTCATCACGTAGTCTCTCAGGGAGGGATTATGTGAGTAAACCATGTGAATATACTATCATTTAGGGGTGACAGGGGGGCGATAGCAGTGACACGTAGAAGATTAAGGTAAAGATCTGCTGCTTCTGATGAATGCAAGACGAACATGAATTTTTAGGTATTAGTTGAATCTAAATTACAATGTTAGTTCAGACGTTGTACCAAACTACAAATCTTATATCATAGGACCAGTAAATGCCCAATCGCTGACTCATAGTCGTACCAGTCTACACATTTAAACTCTATGCGCCATAACAGAACGAATCAGTGAAACCTCAATCTCTGGCTCGTGGTGACTAGTGGGGGAAATCAGGTTTCGTCGCGGGCGCAGTCAGTGCGACGCTAGCTCCCCGCGCAGTCATGGCTCAATTTCTAAATGAATTTTAGTGAAAGTGTGCGATACAACCTTCACATTCGGAAACAGATTCATGTTATGATCGTTTACTGTGTGAATGTATTTGTGAATGATTTTGTTTTGCGGATGCAGTGAATAAGCCGCCATCTGCAAACGGATCTAGGCGACCACAGCACCGAGCGACAGGTAGGCGACCAAACTGAATCATTGTAGTGGCGGTGTGTTAATACACGAGTGTTCGTCACTCGACACGAGTACGGTGCGCCGGATGCCCTCGAGCTGCTACTGCATACCCGAGGTCTCCGCAGAACTACTACCCTGACCCAGCTGCTAATCCAACTCTCACATTAGAAGGCATTAGACCAATCGTTCGGACCAGTTGTACAGCTGTATCCCAAGCTGACTTGCCAGGTTTATAACGGCAAGTCGACACCCTATCCGGATGAACACTGGAGTTGGATGAAGTAGAATACTTAAATACGAATATTTTTTAAAAGTAAACAGAAATGCTACTTTTAGTGGGTCGATAAACGAATCACTTCAAGCGCGACCTGCTCACATGTTCGATGTCCGTGTCCCCCGAGTACCCCGTCACGTCACAAACACATCACTACTTTGTAAGCACGCGTTATTTCTAATGACCAAACGCAAATGTATCAATGCAGTGTATGCAAAGCAATGTATCAAGCTGCTGAAACTTAAGCGTGTCGGTTTTTCTTTAATGAAATGTAGATAATATGACAGCACATGTGTGTGTGTATAACACTGTATACCAGTGATTATCAAACTTATTTCTTTTACCGCCCCCTTTGAAAATCAATTATTTTTCAGCGCCCCCCATTTTTTATACACCCCTAACACTTTAAAACCACAACTTCATTAATTTAATTAATAAATGTTGTATTAATTTTAGTAAATGTAGTACCACGTAGTACATAATTATGTATTTGTAGATGCTATTATTGTTTCTTCATATNCCCCGGCTCGACGGCGACGGATCGGTGCGGAAAGGGAAGAGCTCTCCCTCTCTCGCTCCGCCGCCTCCTTCTGCGAGATGGTGGACTCGCAGAAGTCGAGCATCGCCTTCCAGGACTCGTCGCTGCCGAGCATCGTAGCCACGACGCGCGGCAGCGAGAGGTCCTCACCTATGACCGCGACGAGGGCGGCGCGTTGCTCGTCGAATCCAGAGCAACGCGCCAGTGTGTGTTCCGCTGTGTCATCCTCGTCGCGGTCCGCGCAGTGGTGGCACTGCGCCGTCGGTTCCCTTCCGGCTATCTTAAAGAGGTACCGGCCAAAACACCCATGGCCGGTCAACATCTGCGTCAGCCGGAAGGTGAGGCATCCGCGGTCGCGGCCCACCCAGTCCGCGAGGACCGGACGGACCGCCTCGAAGGTATAAATAGTATAGCCAAAGATATTTTATTACAAGTACATACATACTATAATGCGAAAAGACTTTTCCCCAACCTACAAAACGAAATGTTATTCGCTAGGAATCGCTTGTCTTGAGCACGATTGGACCGATTTAACTTTGATTTGTCTTAAAATGTCCACAATAGTCCAATTGCGATTTCATTAGGAAAAAAAAGTAGATGAGACTTCAGCTGATTTTTAGGTTGCATTCGGTGTAAGAGGGAACGATTTTATTCATTTTTGTGTGGGTCGCTGGATAACTTAATTGGATCCTGTAGGTGGCGCTGCGGCCAAATTCTAGGATTAATTATTTGTTTTCAAGGCAGGATTGTGTCTGCTATATCGGCTGCATGTAAATGGTCAACAAAGACGGCTTACAAAACCGTCTAGACGGTTTGACTCAAGGGCTTTGAGTCTCTTTAAACAAGTTACCAAGTCATCATTCTATTAGGTACATAGGCGGCACTGAAAATTTCGGGAATTAACGAAGTGACACAACATTACTATTTAAAAATGTATTTATTGCTTTTCGAAGTATTCTCCGCGAAATTTGACACATTTTTACGATACGATGGAACCAATCATTGAAGCAACCATTCCATTCGGAAGTTGGGGTCTCCAAAATGGCCGTTTTGTAGGCGTCCACAGCTTCTTCAGGTGATGAAAATCTCTGTCCACGCAATTTATTCTTTATTTTAGGGAAAGTATAGAAATCACTAGGGCTTAGGTCGGGGCTGTACGGCGGATGGTCTAATAATTCTATGTTTTCTTGCTCTAAAAACTCTTTTGTTCTGTGCGCGGTGTGACTCGCATTGTCGTGATGGAGGATGATGCGGCGGTTGCAGTTCTCTTTACGGAGTTCAAAAACGACCTGTGGCAAACAAATGCTAGCATACCATTCTGCATTAACCGTTCTTTGTCCCTCAAGAGGAATAGTCGTAACATGGCCGGGTTTGGAGACAAACGTGGCCACCATTTTTTTTG
This sequence comes from Bombyx mandarina, assembly GCF_003987935.1. The sequence goes on from NW_021011484.1 coordinate 5,728,934, forward strand.
CAACACTCCGTGAACGAACAGTTTTTGTTGGCTTTAACTCATTTTCGAACACCCAAACTCGTGACTGGTTTTTTGTTTCGGGTTCGTACGCGTATATCCAGGATTCGTCACCTGATACAATGTTGTATACAGCATTTGAGGATCCTGCGTGGAATCTTTCGAGAGTTCTGACGCACCAAGTAACGCGAGCCGCTTTTTGCTCTTCACAGAGCGAATGCGGTATCCATCGGGAAAACAACTTTTTTACACCTAATT
>NW_021011484.1:5732753-5787198 GCF_003987935.1 Bombyx mandarina
CAGTCCGGCATCCCGAGGGGGAAGGTGATGGGAGAGATGTGCTCCGCACTAAACACTTCACTTTTCCCCCTTTGCCTTTTCATGAGCTCTGTCTCATGCGAGGTTTGGATGCTGGTTGTTGAGCGACAGGAGGTTTTAGTCGGTTCGATTCCAACATGCCTCGCCCTCCATCCCCAGTGAAGGGCGGAAGTCCGGCGACTTCCACCTGACAAAAAAAAACGTGTGGCACTCGGGAACTGCGGCGGTAAAGCTATTGCATAGCATTTTTTATCAACTTATGACATTATAATTAGACAATGATAATTTAATATTAAAACAATAATAAAACAAGACCACGCTATATTAAACCTTAATAAAGGCAAAACCTTAACTGTCCCCTTCACACTCATAAGCTAAACCGCGCGAGAGATGGGCAGACTTTTTATGATTCGCATGCAGTGTGACATCACGCCACGCGCTTATTCCCAAACACTACACAAGCGCAACGTGTTAATATGTTGAACGCGAGCTTTTCGTTACGGAATTTCATGATTCGGTCGCCGCGCTCAAGCGGAGTAGATAAAAAATAGATAAAAGCTATGCAATAGCTTAAAAATGTATGAACTTGTAATAAAATCTCTTTGGCTATACTATTTGTATCTGGCTGGTTTTGGTATCGTTAAAAGTTTAAATTCGAAAGAAGACAATTCCAAATTAAAATTAGGAAGATGTGTGATTTTTATTTATTTTTCGTATTGTCAAGATGAGTGAATCTAATGAAGATATTCGATACATTTTAAAATTTTACTGCAAAAAAGGTAAAAAAGCAACGCAAGCCGTGAAAAAAATTTGCGATGCTTATGGACCTAGTGCTGTGTCTGTGAGAGTAGCACAAATTTGGTTTAAGCGTTTTCAATCCGGAAATTTTGATGTCAAAAATGCACGTCGCTCTGGTTGCCTTATTACGGATAAAATCGATGCCATTTTTGAAAAAGTGGGGCAAGATCGGCATATCAGTAGTTACAACGTAACTGAAGAACTGGGAATTGACCACAAAATAGTTATAGCGCATTTGAAAAAAACTGGGTACACAAAAAAGCTCACTGAAAGAAACCTAATGAACCGTGTACTCATTTGTGATTCTTTATTACGACGTAATGAAACCGAACCATTTTTGAAGAAGCTGATAACTGGTGATGAAAAGTAGATCACGTGCGACAAGAACGCACGAGAAAGGTTGTGGTCAAAGGCCGGTCAGGCTTCACAGACTCTGGCGAAACCCGGGTTAACTCTCAACAAGGTGATGCTGTGTGTGTGTGGTGGGATTGGAAGGGCATTATACATTATGAGCTGTTACATTATGACCATCGATTCTGAACTCTACTACGAACAACTGATGAGATTAAAGCAAGAAGTTGAGAGAAAGCGGCCGGAATTAATCAACAGAAGGGGTGTGGTTTTTCATCATGATAACGCTAGACCTCACACATCTTTACCCATTCAGCAAAAATTAAGAGAGCTTGGCTGGGAGGTGTTAATGCATCCGCCGTATAGTTCTGACCTTGCACCTTCAGATTTCTACCTGTTTCGGTCTCTTCAGAATTCTTTAGGCAGTGTCAGGTTAACATCACGAGAGGACTGCCAAAACTAATTGTCGCGATATTTTGATCAGAAGCCCCAAAATTTCTATAGCAATGGGATCATGTCCCTACCTACAAAATGGCAAAAAGTTATCGAACAAAATGGTACCGACATACTTTAGTTAAATGTGACTAAACTATATTAAAAAAATTTGTGATTTTCTTAAAAAATGCGAAGAAACTTTTTCCCCAACCTATTATTATATAGAAATAAAATAGTAAACAATGTTTACAATAAGTGAGCTGTTTAGGCTTACTATACTATACTATTTGACATTGGACAGTAATGGGTAAATAATAATCTAAGACAAGTTTTTGAACAATAATTATATACGCATTTCCATTTTATATAAAAATTATGATAAGAATCATCATCAGTAATTTCTTATAAAATGCTAGGAAAATGCTTTAAAATGCCCTTATGTTAAAAAGAAGAAAGAAAGTAAAGAAAACCTCAATTTGTGTTAGTTTACGTATGTATTATATTTTAAAACTGCATGGTAGTTTTTTTTCTAATGTTTAAAATAATTTCTGGTGTAATGTAATTAAGGTAAAATTGCTCAAATTTTTTAACTATCATTGATCATGTTCCGCAGAAACTTGTTACAACTTATTGCATACGGTGTGTGGGCTATCCTACGAAATCTATGTTAATTATTTTAAGTTTTTATAACATCATACAGGGTAGAAATATAAACTAATTATTCGTTATTGTGTAGTAGGTGAGTTTTAATTTTAGTGAAATTTAAAATACTATAAAGTAAATGAAATTACAAATTTTACAGCGCCCCCCTAACCCATATCAACGCCCCCCATTTTTTCCTGGGCCCCTTAACGCCCCCCTCTAGGTTTCAAACGCCCCCCAGGGGGCGTTATCGCCCACTTTGAGAAAGACCGCTGTATACAGACAAAACGGAATACATGCGGGAGCTATTATTAGCAGTTGAAAATTTCCCTTAACCTGGAAACTTCCTGTAACTTCAAAATTAAGTAAAGCATCAGCAGACGAAGATTTAGGAGCGATTTTGAATCAGCCCAGAGACTGCTACCTTAAGCGCTTCATCTAAAATATTATTAAACAAGTCTACACTTTTAACATCATAAATGCAACCATCGTCCGCATCATTCATAATTTTAATGCATTGATCATAAAACGCGAACCTGTGAACAGTCTTCTTATTTTGAACATGTTGACGAGTCGATCATCAAGTAACGACAGTCAAGGGACCTACAATCAGTTCATTCCGTCAGGCTTTACTCGGAAAATAATGTTTAACTAAGTAGGGGTGTATTGTGAGATGCGATACAAGCATTCTACGTGTCACTGACAGGACATCTGAGTCCTGATCGTTGACGCTTCCATCACGTACACATATTACAGAAGTCGTCGTATTCGTCGATTTTTTATATTCACTTAATATCCAGTGAATTATGATGCAGATTGTAGAATCTGTTGTCCGTATATAATATTGAGGTACCTCTTTGCATGTCATTTCAAATAATATACTTTAATGGTGTAGATTTCATGTAATCAATTATCAGAAACTAAGGCCATGGGTGACAGATATAAGAGAATGCTTTATAGCTCATAGCGTGAGGACTTTCGAAGCTCTTTGTCAGCTAATGCTGACTTATTGTCGTTACCGATGACCTCACCTTCAAGTCAGCGGTATATCGAAAATGTATTGACAAATTTCAATAATCCTTGTTAGTAAGGCTTGTAAATAAATTGAGTAAATCAGTAATTTACCGAAAACCGTAATTCCTAAATCTTCTGTTGAAGGTCCTTGTCAAAAATATTTTCTTAAAAAATAAATGCTGATTAATTTTATAAATTTCCACTTTCAATTTCCCAAAAAACAGCAGTTATTAAGAGAACGGAAGTGATATGTATTCAAATAAAAGTTGCATTAATTGAAATGATACGATGTCTCTTATCCATTAGATCCTAAATGTAATTAATGATTTATTTAAATTTAAATATACAAATTAAAATTAATTTGATTGATAAAGGCACATTAGGATGTCAGCGCCAGTCTCGTGACGAACTGCTCAGTCTGCGCAATTATCGCCCCTTTCATTTTTAGTATCAATATACATATAATTATTTGGCTTGGTTTGCTCGTTTTCCTGTATCGCGTCCCACGCATCTGTTATTTGATCATATGTGTCGAGTGTGCGTGAAGCGCGGGTGTCGTGCGAATAATTGCTGAGGAGACATACCGCGATCTCGGGGGGACTTCTTGATCGATACTGTAGGCAAAAAAATTGTGATTGAAATAAATACCGATCCAAATAAATGGAAATTTTGTTGCCTTTAGATTGTTTTAAAGGCTTATGCCTAAGTAGGAAGCGTCAGAACGCTACTCTGAAAAAGTAACGCGACATGATACCCCCTTATCGTAGATGCCGCATTATTACATATCCGATCCAGATGACGGGACAACGCAAAGCCACTTTCGCCCGAAACATGTCTTGTCGGGTTCCCCGGATCCACTCTCAATGCTCTAGGCTTTTTTAAGCACCGGTTACTGTCCTCGTCGAACGCGTCAATGGGCACATAGACACATCCCACTGAGATTCTCACCGGATCTTCTCAGTTGGCCGCGATTCAAATCCTGTGATAGATTCTGGGAAGCACTGCTGTTGTTAGGGCAGGTGTTAGCAAATCTTCTCAGGTTGAGTCCGTGAGCTCACCTACCCGCCCGCGCGTAGCTGAAATAGCCCTCTAGGCTAACAGCGAATCGGCAAGGGAAAAAAAAAAAAGTTATGTGAGTGTTAAGTCTGCACAACGGGGTATTCCCGGACACCAGCGGCACCGTCTGGGCAGCTTGATGGGCTGCCGTACCGAGACGGCCGACGTTTCAGGGCCTTGGATTCGCCTCGAAGGCTACGTTGGCTGGGCGTCCTTGGGGTGAGCCGCGCTGTCTGGTTGCAGTGTTGACCGCGGTAACCCTCATCCGGGTTCTGACCTCGGAGGGATCGGACGCTTGGGCGAAGAGTGCAGGGGAGTCGCTTAGTGGGTGGGCCCTAAAATTCCTTGGGCCCGCGGTCTGCTCCCAACATCTTGCAGATCGTTGAGGCCAACATACCCCGAGCGCCCCCTAGGCGCGGATACCTCGTAGAAGGTTCGGCCTCCGGTTCGGAAAAAAAAAGTGTTAAGTCTGTAGACAAAGCTATAGATTATTACATTTTGATTAAAACATTTTAGTTTGATTATTAATGTAACAAACACAATACATTATGCGGTCTATAAGTTTGGACGACCTGAAACTCATCGCTCATACCAGATGAGCGATGAGTTCGTCTGCTCAGCAAACGGTTCGGACGACTCGCCGCGAAATCTAAGGATTTTAATATTATTTATTGGGGCACCCAAATAAAAATAAATAAATATATATCTTAGAGATACAGACTAGCTTAAGAAATTTGTTACAAGAAAAACAAACAGAATTACTGCCTCCAGTAGACGACAACTTTGTCAAAAAGCACGGATGAAAACAAACGTAATAAAAGCAAGATAACAAAAGTTTAGGCATTGAAAACTTGAATACTTTCCCAAACCTCTCTCGAGAGACTTGTAGCAGAAGCTAATTTGACTCTAAATAACGATCGCAAGTATCACCGACCCCCTGCATCACACAACCCATTTCACACTACATTTTTTTATTGCCCTATTAGGGAGACGATCCTACGGCCCTCCTGATGGTAAGTGGTTACCGTCGCGCATGGTCTTCAGCAATGCCAGAGGCAGAGCCAAGCCGCTGCCTACCGTTAAGTATTCTCCACAGGCCTGAGGCCGTTTGAGGAAGGACATGTCATAGCGCTCGGAAAACACCATGCAGGCGAGCTCATTCCAAAGCCGGATATTACGTGGTAAAAAGGACCTCTGGAAACGCACTGTGGATGACCGCAGTGGCTCCAAGTAGTATGGATGAACTCTACTCCGGTGGCGGGCGGTACGATAGTAAAAATGAGATGGTCATATCATTTCAAACAATTCCTCAGAGCACTCCCCATTGAACATACGGTACAAAACACAGAGGGAACCGAAGTCCCTCCGCAGACCCAAATTCCAAACGATCCATGAGAATAGAATTATTGACAATCCGAACGGCTCTCTTCTGTATGGAGTCAAATGGAAGTATCTGGTATTTGGGAGCCGCGGCCCAGAGATGGGAGCTATATTCCACGCGAGGCCGCATTTGTGCTTTATAAAGCAAAAGTCTTTGTCCAGGTGTGAAGTACATCTTAGCTCTGTTGAGGACTCCCAGCAACCCAGAAGCTTAGTAACTTTAAACATTAATATCATAATTGCTCACATTGAGAAGCAACGTCATTGAACGTAGACAAACAGGAGCAAAATTTTTTATGGCATAGATACGAACGAGCTTACGGCTCATCTGGTTTTAAGGGGTTATCGAAGTCGGAAATTTGAAGCACTTTTTTAAAATCAGCGATGGACGTAGAAGCAAGGATCGCTTAATTGATGAGACGCCCACTCCACTTGTGGGGACTGACTCAGCGATACCGCCCTCCGAGTCAGTAGGTTGACGACTGATTTTAACGAATATCATATTGTCATGAAAATGTATGACGTTACTGAACAAAGCCGTTAATTGTAGCACGTTTTGTGAGTAAGTATATCCAGGAACTGCTCAGTATCAAGTGAGCCGTGAGAACGAGAGTGACAGAAAATGTACTGAACGAACCAGACGGACCTCTGTCATTTCCAAACACACCTTATATAAAGTTTTTCACTTAGAAATATATAGATAATATGATGAATACAAATATTTCATTAACAAACTAATTTGCTTAAACAAGCATTTATTGATTTTTTCTATTTAATAGTTATATTAAAGACAATATTGTGATAATTAGGGTATTGAGCGGTGTTGTTTTGATACGATGAAAATTCCTTGAAAGTTAACGAAAGCCTTCACCGAGTCTGATTTCATTATCGCTTCGGACAAAGTTTGCATCACAACTAGTTGCGGACCTTTCTTGGAAAGCTAGTTACCAACATCAAGTAGTTTTTTCGTTAATACGTCTTTTTTTAAATGATGGCAGACGAGCATCTGCCCATTTATGCTGTCGTCTCGGGGACTTTCATTGCACTAAAGGCAGAAGCCAAGCTGTGTCTACCACTAGGGATATCTAAAATCTCGTTTGAAGAAAAATATGTCCAATTATTAATCAATTTTACAAATGTCAAGTCCATCATTTAACGACGAAAGCTACAACAACGACTTATACAGGCCAAAAGCTCTTATAAATCAAATCAACACGTTCTGGAGAATATTACTCAAGTTGAAACGGCAAAAATATTTTCTGTTCATAAGATCAATTTGAAAGCTCCGTGAATAAGTATTGACGTTATGAAAAGCTTTTGATGTACTCAAACAGTTCTCGCTAAATGTAACTGTTAATATTGAATAAACAATGATATCAATTCATTCTAGCTACTCTCGATTTTACGTCTGTGTAAGGAAATTCAAAATTATTATTTTAGAAATTCCGTATCAGGGCTCTCGTTCTCTGGAAGCGAACCATCAGTAGTATAGTAGTACAGTAGTACTATTGAGAACACCATCCGTACACTGCTAACAGTCAGCCCAGTTATGAAGCGATCGTGATGTTTGTACTTTATTTTCACTCGTTGGTTCTTCAATAAAACACAATCGTGTACATACGAGTATATGTATGTACTTCTGATGAGTGTGTGATTAATTACAAGCCGCCGACGACGCGACGACGCGACGACGCCGACGCACATAACGCTCTTTTTATTCTGAACTAGCTGACTGACAGATATTTCTATACATAAATACAAACTTTAATAAACGGGTACAATGTTTAATTGAATAAAATAATAGGCGGTATCAAATTAATATATAACTACCCCCTAGACTCAGGCTCCGAGGGGTGCGCTCACCATCCACAATTGTATTTTTATCACAAAATATTTTCCTTGTATTTGTTACGTCCTCGTCCTGGATTTGTGTCTGGTTTTGAGTTCAAAGACAACCTTTGTTGCGTTTCCAAATAAACTGAGATTCTCTCAGACAAGTTTCATTGATCAAGCTTTCACACGATGTACCTACATGTGCTCCACATACAAGTTTTAAAGAAATATGATAACTGGTGTATTTTCTTATTCATAAATATGCTTAACTAATTATTTCAGTTGTAATATTCTCATCTTTGTCATAAAAATAAGTCCCTCCTGAGTGCCCCCTGACATATTCTTAATAGTCTATGGATATCAAGTTGTAAATGATGTCTCAGAACAGATAGGTCAGCGGCAGAAGTATACGGCAGCGCTATACAAGCAGTACCAGCTCGAGCTGTCTCATGATAAATTTATGGGCCTCGCACCAATAATAATAATATAAAATATTCTACTCTAAGGTAATTAAAATAAAGTAGTCAGGTCATATTAATAGAGTCAGTCAACAAACGGAGAGCTAGCCTAAACTGACTCTATCGCTGGAGCATAGAGATTAGGATTCCTTGAAAGTTATAATACAAACACATCTAGTAAGTAGTGAAGGTAACGGATATCTTGTTTGATCTCACGCAGTAAGTGTGTTTGTGGAATGTGTGGTTTTTGGACAACAACCGAACCTTGACACGATTACAAATATTACGTAATTGTATTTTCTGAAGTTTCCGCAAAGCTCACAAAACCAAACTTAAAGATAAATCTCGTATTAATTTTATGACAAGGTTTTGTATCTTCGGTTCGCTTCATGTTTTCGATTCGAAGCAACAAATCGTTCCCCGTCTGGAGGTTTTTCAAGCAGGTGTTAGATTTTTTAGTTCTGATGCCTCGTGTTGCGATCTTGCAACTATTTGACTGTTTGGCGAGATGTCATAGCTTGGTGTTTCACGAGGTACCTACAATTAATAGGTATTTCTAAATGTGTGAAACCAAACGACATCACAATTTGCTGGTCGCCACTTACCTTGAGCCATTAGCTCTTTTTTATTGCCCTAGTAGGCAAACGAGCATACGGCCCACCTGATGATGAGCGGTTACCGTCGCTCATAGACTTCAACAACGCCAGGAGCAGAACCAATCTGCTGCCTACCGTTAAGTACTCTCCACAAGTCTCGTTTGAAGAAGGACTTGTCATAGCGCTCGGGAAGCACTGTAGAGGAGAGCTTATTCCAAAGCCGGATGGTACGTGGCAAAAAAGATCTCTGGAAACGCACTGTGGATGAATGCACTGTCTCCGGGTAGTATGGATATGGATTTATTTTGTTATAACGGCTATCTACTCTTCAAGCCGGAACGCACCACTATTTGGTCCGCGATCCGCGCGGGTCACAATTCGTTCTACTTTCATTTAAATTATGTACAAATATATCAGCGCCGGATAATATTTTTTCAGTGTGGTATTTTCTGAGGCTTAACATGTTCTGTTCATTAAAAATTACTTTCAACACAGTATTCTGTACGAAATATAAGCTCAACCGTAAACAAAGCTCATATGATACTGCCTACCCACAGTCCAATACTAGGTTGCTTGATATTTTTGATTAAAGTCAAACTGTTCGTTCTAGCACACAAAGCTTTTTTTTACAAGCTAACTAGACCTCTGAAAAGTTTTTTCGTTATCCTCACTTTCGTTTCTGTGTAGAATTGGATCCCGTAAGTTCCGTAGGTATATTATTTGAAACAAATACGCGAATTCTTTAATATGTTACGAACTTTGACTAACTCTGTTGAAAATTTGGCGAATCGAGTTAAAAGTTTTTTTTTGTTCTTGTTTTATGAACCTAAGTAGGTACTTTTATACATAATAGACAACTGAAACGGCTCATCTGGTGTTAAGGGCTAATATTTATAACCAATTTCTACGATACCGCAATAGAGATAGAGCACCAATTAGGTCAAATAAATAAATAACAAAAATTCTATAGAATTGATTAGATTGCATATATACGGGGATGAAACGGCTTAGCATCAGCGGGGCTGCGATATAGTTACAGCTGTTTTTTCTTCTGCTTTGACAGTTGCCTCCGAGCACGCTCGACAGCCATAACACAACCTGCACCTGGTCGCGTGGATCAGTAGTTCGTGTGTATCAAATGTTTTGTAAGCGTCTTCAGAATATCAAACAGAACAATACTTGTTATGCAAGAGGCAGCCAACATTCCGAAGGCTGCTCGCAAGATGCGGGTTTTCACCCGGATCTCGCTCGATACACGGATTTCGTTGAGTAACTTATGCAATACCTTTTGCAAAATTATTTTAACTAACATAAACGGATACGTGGTACCTACTACTAGTCTTAGTATAGACATAAACTATTTAGAAATTCTAAGCCCAGCTCAATGAATCAACTAAAACCGTATTATGTACTTGAAGAAATCTTTATTCTTTTTATTATGTTGCTGATATTGTCACTAAAATCTTGATGTTCAATGTAATTCCTTTATAATACTGAGAGCTTGCCGAGACCTATTAAAGACTAACCCATTAAAGACTCCCTCTTAACATCGGTGTGGAGGAAGGACCGATGTCAGAGCGCGCCATGGGACCACTGTGGTGAACCACACTCCCCCGGTATCCCGTCAGACACATCCGACTCGACAGGCAATTCTGCACGAACAATTAATGGATTGCATGCTCCCACTATCCGATAATTGTGCGATCTCTACATAAAACTGTTACAATTAATCTAGTTTACTAGCACATCAAGTTTACCAAACCAGTCACGAACTCACGAATCACGAAACTCTGTAATCTGATAAAGAATATTTATTAGTGTTGTAAATAGTAAACTTACTTGGTAAATTTATTTCGACAAATGATTGGCTTAGATTTCCATTTGAGTATTTTAAACGCCAAGAATATCCGTCAAAATATTATTTTGTAAACAAACGCAATAAGGCTTTCTATCGCTAAATATGTGTTCTTATGGGCAGCTAAAACAAGATGCCTTGACAAAGGTAATTGGGCTTTTGTTCCTTACTCGGACAATAAATACCTTTACTTTTAAACAAGTTCTTAAGCAAGTTTCTTCTAAGTAAGCAGTCGCCATCGCCCATGGACATCAGTAACCCCAGGGACCCCGCCCAGCTGCGGCCCACTACTGGGGACTCTTCTCAAACCTCGTTTGAATCAAGAAACACAATGGAGGGGAGTTCATTCCAAAACCAGATGATACCGGGTGAATACATCTCTGAAAACACTATTTAGATGAACGCAGCGGTTCCAGATAGTACGGAAAAACTCTGGTAATGGATAAAAGGACAAGATGGGATCATCTCAAACAATTCCTCAGAGCACTCTCCATAGAATGGGCAGTTGCATTATTTATACAGCACCTAAGTCTACCGCTTATGAAACCACACAGAATCTTCCTAGTATTAGGATATAAATTCTTTAATAAATTACCAAAATATCCTCTAACCAATTACTTACGAACAATATGATGATGCGTTACCTCTAATTACTTGTTTCAAGATTACTCGGTGGCGCTTAGACCAATACAATTAGGAAGCGAGGCGATGTTAACGTTATTACGTATTACAAAATTTCTCGGCATTAAAGTTAAATGACCTTGAACAGAAGTGGTAGTAATTATCATTTGGTTTAGTTATTAGGTGAGTTCAACAACTCATGACATTGTTGTTTTAAAATAGTTTAAAGTAAATTGTTATTACGACGAGTACCTATGTGTATTTGAAACATGAAGTAAAAGTTATAAGTTAGTAGCGGTTAGTAGTTCAAAATGCATACTTACTTGATCAAAAAGACTAACTATCTCAGGGAAAATATTCATTTATAAAAAATGATATTTAAACGAGCGATTTGTAAATTAGATATGTACATAATTACATAATATATAATATGCTACATGACATATTGTCGTTTGTCCGTGTACAGTGTTCGTTGGTCCAAATGTAGATACGCACATACATACTAATAGGATAGAAAGAGATAGCGAAAAAGTTGAAAAAAGGGCGTTTTGATGTTTCTTGAAGTCTTCTGCCAGTCAATTCCTACCGCAAGCCATGTTAGGTAGATAGATATGCCATCGTTTTTAGTTACATTAAAACGTACAATGTTTCAACTACTTTCAAATAAAATGAAAGAACTCTAACAAACAACAACAAAACAAACGTTTGTCAACGAGAGACCTCTTCGAGATATTAACTTCGTAACTAAAGTAAAAACTAACGCGGTCAGTCTCATTTTGATGAAATTGAATTGAACAAATGACTCTATTAGCTTTATCTGAACTAAAATTCACAAGGTTATTAAAATAAGTAACGATGCTTTTAAAAATAACATCTCATACTTTAATCCCATTGTTAGACTGGCACGACATTATAATGAGTTGGCAAGTGACAATACAGATCTTGATATATTTGAGAATAATTTTTATAAATATTGTAAATTAGTTAAACAAATTCTCAAATAATTAATATTGTCCAGTTAATAATACATTAGATCTAATTTAATCAGATAGTAAATTACATATTTGTGTGAGTGTGTGTGCGTGCGGTTGTGTGTGTGTGTGAGTGTGAGCGTATGTGAGTATGTATACATGGCATTTAGGCATCTGTTCAGTTGTAATTTTTTTTCTGTATGCACCTGTTTTGAATTGCAATCCAGATTGTTATGTTAAACATTTAAACTTATAATTTCTTTGGTTGTAATTTGTTTTGTGCATCAATAAAAAGAAAAAGAAAAAAAAAAAACTTGTCTACAAGCCGCCGCTAAAACATATTAATTAGATCTGGACTAAATTTAACCTAGATTGGTAATACTTCAGATGTGACAGTTTCCAATGCTCAGTAGATAGAGAGATAAGAATAATTTCGATGAGCTTTCAGTATGATAATCAAGCTTTTAGCTTCGCAAACATTAATACTGTGTAGTAAATGTTTACGTAATTAAAGTTATCCGCAACAAAATATTCGAACCAAGGACACAAATAATCAAAGACACAAGAACATCCGTAAGTAACTAATACTTGTTATTGATCTAACAGTCTTCTGTTCTCCGACGATTATGCTAATCGAATACCCAATATAAATATCAATTAATAAGAAACATTATTTTCTGAGCATTAAAGTTCCAACTCGGTTGCTCAATGTTATTTGGAGTGGGAGAATAGAGACATCGGTTGGATGCGTGCGCGCAGTCGATGCGGAGGCTTCGAAGGATATGTCAGTGGTTTATTTATAAATAAAAGTGTTATAAATATCAGTGAAGTGATGTGTTGTAGTGTCATGGACGGTAATTGGATTGTAAAATAAAAGGTACGGTGAAACAATAACTTCAATTATTTTTCACTGAGGTCATCATACGTTTTGAATTTTTGAAAATGGGCTTGGTAAATTCTTTAAATGTTATGCAATCAAATACCATATAAAATTAGTTAAAAAAAATGTCAATAAGGAAAATATAAAGAAAATTAAACGCTCCATTGGTAGTTGTAAATAGTTTTAAATCGTCACAAAATCCATATTTTTCGAAACTCTTTGAACTGTTCAACAGAATGTTTAATAAGTTAATCGTTTAACCTGTAATACAACTAAAACCAAACTCAAAAGGCATTAAGAATAAACGAATCGATTTAATTGAAATTATCGTTGACACGAATCGATTTTGTATCGAGTAACTGATGGATCATAATGATATTGGCTAGTTTACATCTCTTTTATAAGTATAGTGTCATCAATTAAACTTTCTACGCGAGTAATGAGAGGCGATTTCTTTCAATCGTACACTTTCTAATTCGTCGGTCACGTTGCGTCACTTTCACGTGCACCTTGCGTCAAATTCTTTACAAAATTTACTATTATTTTAACGTTCTGGTGTAAAACCATAACTCACACTGTATCTGCTGTGGGTCCTTTATAAAACAGGTGCCCTTGTAGCCGAGTGAGTTTAGTAATGATATTCTGCTCAGCTATTAATCACATTTCTCAAAAGTTACGGGTTTGTAACCTCGGCCACCGCCAATATTCCTACTTGAGTAGGTACAGGGTAGGCAGGGCACATTTGTAGCGCGAAGCAACCACACGTTGTGGTCTGAAGGGCGAGTTTGATCTCTGAGCAATTCAATCCGCACCATATTGACTGTTTGCATCGCATTGCTATTTATTCTACTAGTCCCATCTGTCGTGCGATTCGATCACTTACCGGAGGGTTGATGTCGGCCACGCAGCTCATAGCGACACAGACAAGCAATGCAATTACAACATTGTTCTCTGAGGTCTGTTTCTTACTAGTGCCAAGCCATCTTGTAAGTCCGCACGGGTAGGTACCACTAACCGCCTATTTGGCGTCAAGCAGTAATGTGTTTCTGCTTGAAAGGTGGGGCAGCCGTTATAACTGTACTTGAGACCTTAGAACTTATATCTCAAGGTGGGTGGCGCATTTACGTTGTAGATGTCTATGGGTTCCAGTAACCACTTAACACCAGGTGGGCTGTGAGCTCGTCCACCCATCTAAACAATAAAAAAAAGGAAAGGAATGAATTAGTGTATACTTTATACAAGTTAGAGAGAAAGCTTGGAACATTTTATTTTTCCCGTTTCAAATATTGAATGAGTTTGACTTATGTGAGGTAGAGACACACAAATGACACAAGGTGGGGCAGCCGTTGAACTATAAAATTGACACTTAGAACTCATGTCTCGAGATGGGTGGCGGCAGTTACGTTGTAGATGTCTATGGGCCACGGTATCCACTTAATACCTTGTGCGTCATAAGCTCGTCTATCTACATAAAAATTTAGAAAATTAAGAGAAGAAGAGTGCTCACGGGTCTTACTTACCATTAAAAGAGCGTAGACCGTGAAGTTCATTTACACAGTAAGTAATTAAATCTAGAAGCTCATTTATATGGCACGTGTCTTTAATTATTAAAATACAATAAGTTCGTATTAAAATTATTCAATTAAAATTTAAATTGACTAGTGTTCGCCTTGTTCTTTTTTTATTACCCTTGTAGGCAGACGAGCATACGGCCCGCCTGATGGTGAGTGGTTTCCATCGCCCATGGACTTCAGCAATGCCAGGGGCAGAGCCAATCCGCTGCTTTGCCGTACTTGCAATCCGACCAAAATCACTAATGTAAATTTAGACCATATAATAATTGTAAATGACTAAGTGTGTAGGTATTTATATAGATTCCTATAGTAAATATAGTACCACCACACTACTTGAGTGCTAAGTAGATAAAAATGTACACAACGCTTAATTATATTTTTATGATTCAATTGTAGCCAGAGTTATTTGGTCGGAAGTAGGTTCTTGATATCAGAAAAAAATTATACTTATGCTTACCGAATCAGAGTCCATTTTGACTTGGCGATGCCTTCCCAAGTAAATGTGTTGGTTGCGAATTTAATAACTCACCTATTGTATGTGTTCGTAATGAATTGTGCACGAGTTAGTATGAAGTCAACGGCCTCGCGACAAGCGTGTACTTGTTTAGTATTTTGTAACGCTATAAATTAATTGCCTGCGTTGTTTCGCCTCTAATACCGATTTTGTCGAAATTCGGTATAAAAATAATTTGAGCCCCGAGAAAGAATCTAGGCTACCTTCCATCCAACCGGTGAAGTCGTCGTGGCCTAACGGATAAGACGTCCGGTGCATTCGTGTTGAAGCGATGCACCGGTGTTCGAATCCCGCAGGCGGGTACCAATTTTTCTAATGAAATACGTACTCAACAAATGTTCACGATTGATTTCCACGGTGAAGGAATAACATCGTGTAATAAAAATGAAACCCGCAAAATTATAATTTGCGTAATTACTGGTGGTAGGACCTCTTGTGAGTCCGCGCGGGTGGGTACCACCACCCTGCCTATTTCTGCCGTGAAGCAGTAATGCGTTTCGGTTTGAAGGGTAGGGTAGCCGTTGTAACTATACATGAGACCTTAGAACTTGTATCTCAAGGTGGGTGGCGCATTTACGTTGTGGATGTCTATGGGCTCCAGTAACCACTTAACACCAGGTAGGCTGTGAGTTCGTCCACCAATCTAAGCAATAAATAAAAAAAAGAGTACGAGACCCGCGCGGCCTAGTGTAGTCCACGCGAGCGAAGTTTCAAACGGAAAGCTAGTAATTATAAATTTGACTTTTAAGCGTATGTTTATTGGGTCTCCATAATCTAGTAGAGAGCGCATGAAACTCAACATGTACCGCATATTTTGTGTAAAGTGGTACTCATTGTACCAGATGTGCAGCACGGTGTGAAGTCCGCGTGTTACCACTCCGGTGGTCAACTGGTCCATCGGCCACCATCACGCTCATCCGGTTTCTAATTGAGCCACTAGCTCTGCGTTTCGGGACCATCGTCCTGCCTGAATTTGCCTCAACGTAGTTAGTCGATCACGCGTTCTATTTTAATGGTCGGAGAACACACATTCACACATCGAGAGATATTATTAAAACATTGAGACTTTGACTTCAAGTCGAACCAAGTCAGGGCATTCGTGTATACTAATGTCTACTGTAAGCGTTAACAGAAGAGTTACTAGTTTTTTCTATAGAAAAATGTAACGAATAATCCAAATGTATTCACTAGTTCTGAGAATGACCCCGTTCGCAACTATTAATGTGTGGACATTGTCAGTGTCAGTAAAGTCGGGATAAAGTAGTATCACACAAACATCCAAAGGTAGATAGAATTGTTGAGCGGCTGAGGTGCGAAGTTTCCTGGCTATTTCCGACTAAGCTCCATCCGGCGAGCGGGGCCGCGCGACCGAATCCATCGGAAATTCAAAGTGCATTCCTCATAATATATGAGTGGAAATTAGAATTTCCGAGTTTCGTCGAGACATCGTTGCGGAATATTTGAAAATTAACACGAATAAACGGCGGCTTGGGAAATAATGATAAGTCTAGTGTTCAAAAACATATTTACTTTTATCCGTAAATAGTCGAACGAGGTCGCGTGATGGTAGCGGGTACACCACAGCGTTGTTGCATGTTCCACCATTTGTTCTCATGGCACAACCGCTAGGCCTGTGTCTGTGGTTCCTTACCCTTCGATGTTTTTTTTCGTTTTTTATGTTTATTAAATTCACATATCTTGATTAAATCTATACACATTAACATTTAACTTAAATAGAAAAAAAAACGAATAAACTGTTGAGTTCACATTTTTGGTAATAATGAAACATATTTTTTTTTGTTTTGCCTCTTGTTATTTGAATAAATTAAATTACAAAAGAACAAAGCGCTTTTACAAATAAAAGAGATCGTTTTAACCTTTTTTTAGATGTCGAGTACGTTGGGCGGGGCTCGTGCTCACGCACTAAGTATTCACCGTGAATTTGTTTTTTTTATTTTTGACATCGAGATTATGGTGAATTTTATTAATTTGTGGCGGGTAGCCATCATACAACGCAAGATAATTGACAGATGCCTGAATCTCGCTTACGACATTTTCAAGATAAAGCGCATATATACAAGTTCCGAATAACAACATTCGGACCGTCGGTCTACCGAGCAATATCACCCGCTCGGTGGAAGATCTTCCCTTTCGTCGTAAACTCCCCAGAAATTCTTTTAAATAAACAATTGATGTGTCACAATACTGAAATATTTGTATCAACGAGGCTTAAAGCGAGTCCTTAGTGTGTAAATAAAATACAGGCTTGTGGAATGAACATTCGCGTTTATTATAATTTTATTATATTTTAAACTACAACTTGCTATGCACGGGGCTAAAAGGCTTAGGCCACGACGAGTTCAGGTAGTGTGGTGCGGGTCCGTATAATTCATCACAGCTTCTTACCAAATGACACCAAAGCTACTGCGGGCGTGTACTGTCAGGAACTGGACACAATATTGGAGAAGCATGCGAATTTCCGGCCAGCCTTTGTTAATATCTCTGCTCCTACACGACAACGTAACTGGAAGCAACAAATACCAGGCTTGGAAATTTAGTCATCCGGCGTAGGTACTCACTAGAACTGACGACGACATATTATTATGTCTACTTTTTCCAAAGTTTGGACAACTTTATTGGCTCCTGTATTCCTCATTTCTTCACAAAGACCATTAAAAAATTACCACTGCGCTGGTAGAGACGCATCGATATGAGTATACATTTTAATTGATGGAAATAAAAATTTTTTAGAAAAAATCATTAACTTTCTATATACATATTACTTATATACTTTCTATATACATATAGTAAGCGGCAATTTCGTATGTAAGATATTCTCGCTAATTTTAAATATACCACACGCTTAACATTTTCAGTAAAAGTGCCTTGAACTTATCTCGTTTGTTTCAGATTTAAATCGAGTTGAAGTGTATAGGAAGTGAAGTGTGCAAGTGTAGGAGGGACACACAGTGCATGTGTAGCGTGTAGCGGCCCTCACAAATGAAGCGACGCAAGCCAAGGATACTGACTTCGGCGGTCAAACGATTACTGTGATCATGTCTATGGGAGTATGGCTCACGGTAGCGGGATGTCTTGTTCTGAGTAAGTCGTTTACTATTATCATAAGTTGACAGACAAGCAAACAAACATAATAGGAATTAGTTAATGGTTGAGTATTCGGAGCCGCACTCGTGGGAAGCACTAATTATGCCAATCCCTAGAACCTTTCATCTTTACTCGTAGGGAGGAGTCGATCGTCAATCTCGGCTCGAGAGGATTCTCAAACATCAGTACGAGAATGCTGGGCGCTTTGTTGAGACTACGCTTATTTTTTAAATGTGCCTACGAAAAGGAACATGAAAACTTTTTCCTCAACCGTGTAGAAGCTTTAAGTTTTAACGATCAGTACTTCAAGGTGTTTTTATTAAAATTTTAATATAATGAATCACCGAAAATAAACAACTTAAATTTACAAAACATACCATGCAGTTTTCTCAGTCTGTGATTGTGTGTGTCACAAACAAGTGTACTCTCAGTGCTACCGAAAAATTACATAGCGCCTGGAACCCACAACCTGGTACCAATGCGGCGAGGCGATGCTTGCTATACTTAGTTATAGCTCGGTGGATTCGCGTTGCATGATCTTCTAAATCGCCTATCGCTTATACTTGGCTTCCTCCCTTACACCTTGCTTAAATCAAATCTCAGACCATGATACTTGTCAAATCATCGATTGTAACATGTAAGTATGTCCGTGTACGTCATTAGCGGCGTAACAAATTCCGCGTTTAATGAACGGTCACAAATACGAATAGCCTCGATAAACAGTTCATAGCGAAATATTTCATGGATACTTCATGGACAACATCCTTAGGAGAAATACTAGGTAGAGCAGTAGACCAAGCTGCACGTTAGTGATGACGCGTGTCGTCTCGTTACATTAACATTCAACAGCCTCGAGCGCGTCTCCGCGATGTGTACAAGGCTCAAATCAGTTGCCATATCTCTACTTATAAAAGTTACGTCATTCTTCTCAGAACTAATGAGAGTAAAAAGATTCAGACGGAATTATAACACAATGCGGAATTCTAATATAACGTTTTGACGTCAGCACATGCCAATCGATATTATTATTGTAATTACAATGGAATTCAAATCTCTTTAATTGTATGGATATGTCCCCGAGACTCACCTGATGCTAAGTCGTTACCGTGATTCTCTCACGGAACTAATAATCGAGACAGCATCAGGGTCGGCGGGACTGGCGCCGGCCCATCAGCAACCACAGGAGCTACACATCTCTGTGTATTACGTTCTATTCCTTTTTATTTTTGATGTTTTGATTAATATGTAAGCGTGCTAGTCTCGTTTGGATAAGTTTTAAAGGACAATGCCCAAAAATGGGCCAACTTTGTGTCAAAACTATTTGTACTTGAAAAACTATGTCTTATTTTTTCACGTTATTTAGTTTATGTATCAACATTTCTTTCACCCTGGCGTTGTTTTACAAAAGAATAAATTACTTATTTGATAACATCCGAAAACTGAGTACTTCCATCATTCATAGTTTTTAAATTCGCCAATAGCAAGACAAAGGCCTTAGCCCATACAGCCTTATAGTAAACATAAATGTGGCCAAACGAAAGACTTGTCTGTGACTTGAACAACAAATAAAAAAAAATAGGTAATGGTTATAATTCACAGACTTTGTTTATTTTTGTTCAATTCAATATTTATATATTGTAATAATTATTATTACTTAAAACCATGAATTATTTAATATTTTTAGACATTAATGATTCC
The DNA here is from genome assembly GCF_003987935.1 of Bombyx mandarina. Next base: position 5,752,553 of record NW_021011484.1, read on the forward strand.
GTTGGTAAAAAGTTCAATGGCCCACCATTACTTAATCTTATGAATTAGTTAATTATTAATAAGTATTTTTTAAATGTTTTTTTAATAGTTTGTAAATTGGGTGTTGTTTTGTGTATTAAACGTCAATAATCGTTGTTCACGATTCGACTAAAACTGTGGCTAACATAGCAGTGACTGTTTTTTTTTTTTTAAGATTATTGATCTGCGGAAACTCACGCTCAGTCAATGTGCTATTCGTCGAGTTGACGTCAAAACTCCCAAAAAGCAATAAAAAGAGATACACCGGCTTTTTATTCACATGAAAATAATATAACTACGATAGACTAGGCTGTATAGGCTACGCTCTTTGCCTGCCTATTGGCGAATTTAAAAACAACAACAACAATATCGTTGCCGGCTTCCGGATTTTCATTTCCGAAAGAAGGGTCAATGAAGTCCATTCTCAGAAACCACCTTAATTTTATTATTATTATGAAGATAAAATAATAATAAAATGTACATAAGGGCTTATTTCTAGCAACTTTAGCCACAATTAACTTATTTAACACTGTAACTAATTATGAGAGCGATTATTGATTTCGAAGAAAATAATTAACTACTTAATTTTAGCTGCAGAAAAAAACACATTTCTCTTAAACCTGGGTGAGAATATAAAAATCATTTTCTGAATATGAAACGATATTTCTTTGTCTATCAAATTAAGTTAAAACCATCATGACCGGCAACTTCTTTTAGGGGCCCAAACGCCCAAAGACAATGGGCATTGTCCTTTAAACATTGCGATCAAAACTACTTTTACTAAGTCGTCGTGGCCTAAAGGAAAAGAAGCCCTGTGCATTCGTGTCGAACGAAGCAACGGTGCCCTAATTTCGCAGGTCACTATCAATTTTTCTAATGAAATACGTAATTATCAAATGATCACGATTGACTTCCATGGTGTAATAAAAATCAAACCCGCAAAATTATAATTTGCGTAATTACTGGTGGTAGGACCTCTTGTGAGTACACATGTATAGGTACCGCCAGCCCACCTATTTCTGCCGTGAAGCAGTAATGCGGTTTGGTTTGAAGGGTGGGGCAGCCGTTGTACTGTAAAACTGAGACCTTAGAACTCATGTCTCGCGGAGGGCGGCGGCATTTATGTGGTACCCACTTGGCACCAGGTGGGCCTTGAGCTCGTCCAACCATCAAAGCTATAAAAAAAAACTTTTACTGCATAGTTTATACGGTAAATCCTCTTACGCTACGAAACACAAACACGCGAAATATATTTGGGTTTGATCACGGACAACTGATATCTGTATAAGTATATAGTTAAGCATTTCGTTTGTACATACAGTAGCCCAGTAGCCCGGCTCGCCCGGCTACAGTTCAAGAACGTCTGTCATCTCGTGGCCACAATGTCTAAATTCTATAATATTTCAATTTTCGTCAATTTTGTTCATATTCGTTCATAGTCGCGGCGTTGTCAAGCAGCATGTTTTTCGTCAATGTGCTATTTATAAGTTTCTATGCCCGAAATATATATATTCTATGTTTGTTTCTGCCGTTCTTCTATACCGTTACCGTTTGATGTCTTGTGTTAACTCTACAATTCCCGACGCTCTCTGGTTTAGTTGAAAAGCATCAGCTTACTATACTACATATTTCCCATCTGAACTGTAAGAAAGCAAAGTAAAGATTCTGCTTCTACAAGTGCTTTATGAGGGAGTCATAACCTGCGATGACTGACTAACCTGCGGAAAAAGCCGTAAGCCATATTAGTATAATATTAAACTACATATATCATGGGTGAGTACATCTAATGGTGTATATCCATATAACGCACATAAGGAAGGAAGGTCTATGGAATAAAAGACGGAAAGTTGATAATAAAGTATCGATAAATTTTCGTTCGGCCACAAAACGTTCTTTGCACGTTAACTTTTCATTTTTTCAAATTACTCTCACAAAATCATTTATTCTTGTTTAACGATAAGAGCCGCCATCTTTAAAACCTGAATAATAATATTCCTAAGTACCTTAGGAATCCATTAAGGAAATTGTAACAGCTTCAGTACGTGATCTGCTTCTTGAGATCCCTATCACTCGGGGCCAGTAAGCTCAATGGAGTCCTTCGCCGAGACAATATCTATTACCCATTAAGTTGCAAAAGTAGCAGTCCACACTGAATTTTCACAACTTTCCTTTGAGTTTTACAAAAACGTTTTCATCCTTTTTTTTTTTTTTTTATTGCCTTTGTAGGCAGACGGGCATACGGCCCACCTGATGGTGAGTGGTTACCGTCGCCCATGGACTTCAGCAATGCCAGGGGCAGAGCCAAGCCGCTGCCTACCGCTTAATACTCTCCACAAGCCTCGTTTGAAGAAGGACATGTCATAGCGCTCGGGAAACACCGTGGAGGGGAGCTCATTCCATAGCCGGATGGATAGCCGGATGGATATGATATTTGCAGGATGGATTCCATCCTGCAAATATCATAAAATTTCATAGTTACTAGTAACTTCCGCTGCTCTCTCTGCGAACCTCCTGCGACTTCTAATGTAATGTATTGCGCGCGGTAATGTATTGTAACTTGAAAGATGCGATAGCCATTTGTTTTATTTTTATTAATCAAACTGGCGAGGAGCCTATAACTCACCTGTTGTTTTGTGTTTAGTGCGTAACAACATGAACTTCGTCACCCACATGGAAAGATCAGATCAAATTCTCAGTTGTATTACATAAAGGCGATCTTACCCTTAAAATCGGAACGTTACACCACTTCGTGGAAGAGATAGGCAGGATGGTGTTACATACCCGTGCGGGCGCACAGCACACCACTAGTGTACTTTACCTTTATCTGAACTAGGCTAGCAGTGGCACGGCGGTACAACTACAATAATTATAATAGAAAAATCATGCAGCCCAAGATATGTTACCAATAAATTCTAATTATTGTTTAATATCAATTACCATGGGAGATCCTGAGTCGGTGTCACGGCAATCTACCAGACATTCCCGATGCTGATACTAATCTCTATATGTGCATGACCTCAAAACGTACAGGAAATTATTTGTACTCATCGAGTTATTTGCTTGTGAACTGTATCCGCAGTCGAGGTCTGTTTCATTAGCTAATACCATTAGCCGTACTGGTGGACTTTTAGCAAGTCATTTCAGTACTAATGTATATAATTTTATTGGTTACTGTCCCTACTCCTCCATTCATCAGTCCGAGCTGGCAGTATATGCATAATTTTCTGGCAGTATATAGTTTCATATTATGTATCTTGAGTCAACTCCCTAGCTGCGGGTGGGTGGCGTCGTCTTGCGTGTTGTGCACAGGACAATCATGTGTTCCTATTTGAACAGCAAGCGCGTCGCGTTGTGCTCTGTGAATATTTTTCTTATTGCTTAGATGTGTGGACGAGCTCACGGCCCCTAGACATCAACAAGGCACAAGTAGCCGGCATCTGCCTTAAGACATAAATTCTCAGTTTTTACAGTATTTTATATTTTTTTACCATGGCCTCTCCACCCTTCAAACCCAAACGTATTCCTGCTTCACAGCAAAAATAGGCAGGGTGGTGGTACCTACCCATCCGGACTCATAGTTTTTGCAAGTTTGATTTATATTAATTTGCTATGTCGTGGATAACGACTTGTAGTTGTCGTGGATAACGATTTTTAGTAATATTAAGACGGTGATTTTGATTATTATTTTAAATGATGAAATGTTGTTTTGATAAATATCACAAAATGAAGGGTAGACTCCGTAACGCCACAGTATAAAATGGCGGTACGTGGACAGAGTCGTGGCATTCGTGTCAGACAGTGATTCCGCCCGTCTCAGCAGTGAGTCTCTGACAGTCAGTCAGTCAGTCAGTCGGTCTGTCGGTATGTGCAACGAAACTGTCGGTTTATCCTGTCATTGTGAAAGTTGTGTGTGTTGAGTTTCAATAATTATTATTGAAAAGTTTTATTGACTAAACTGAGTTCAATCGAATACGAGTGATGACGAAACTACCGCTCAGCCATCCCTGNCCGCCCGTCTCAGCAGTGAGTCTCTGACAGTCAGTCAGTCAGTCAGTCGGTCTGTCGGTATGTGCAACGAAACTGTCGGTTTATCCTGTCATTGTGAAAGTTGTGTGTGTTGAGTTTCAATAATTATTATTGAAAAGTTTTATTGACTAAACTGAGTTCAATCGAATACGAGTGATGACGAAACTACCGCTCAGCCATCCCTGACGTGTGCCAACAGCTAGTAATTTACTTGGGGGTAATTTCGAAGTCGTCGTGGCCTAAAGGGTAAGACGTCTGGTGCATTCGTATGTAGCGATGCACCGGTGTTCAAATCCCGCAGGCGGGTACCAATTTTTCTAATGAAATACGTACTCAAGAAATGTTCACGATTGACTTCCACGGTGAAGGAATAACATCGTGTAATAAAAATCAAACCCGCAAAAATTATAATTTGCGTAATCACTGGTGGTAGGACCTCTTGGGAGTCCGCACGGGTAGGTACCACCACCCCGCCTATTTCCGCCGTAAAGCAGTAATTCGTTTCGGTTCGAAGGGTGGGGGTAGACGTTGTAACTATACTGAGACCTTAGAACTTATATCTCGAGGTGGGTGGCGCATTTACGTTGTAGATGTCTATGGGCTCCAGTAACCACTTAACACCAGGTGGGCTGTGAGATCGTCCATCCATCTAAGCAATAAAAAAAAATTGTCATATTTTTTATGTGAAACTAGAAATAGCAAAGTAGCCACGGTTAACTTAATTGAACGTACATATCACTATGTTCTTGAAATAAAGTCACCTTTTGCTTAACTGATTTTATAATTCTGAAAATTTCTATAGTTCTGTTGAAATAATTTGCAATGCTTACAACTTTACAAATTCGAAGTAAAAAAAAATCGCATTGGATTTTAATAGCAGACCAGGAGTCGCAAAAAACAACGTACAATGTCAAATAATGAAAGATTAAAAAACTGATTTCGTATTACGAAACACACAAACAAGTGTGACGTTGGTGTTACGTGGCTGGCAACCCAAGGTTGTCAGTGAAAGTGACCAGCTTTCACGGCAACCGGTCATTACCCTGTCCTTGTCTAACACCGCACGTGTAAAGAGCTCGTTCAATCTGTGAAATGTGCTAACATTTTTTGAAATATACATATTATTATACTAGCAGATCTTTGAAGATAAATATCTTAGTTTAGTCTTAGAATATTCTAAGTAGATTTTTTAATAAGAACGAAGAAGAGAAAGATGATTAGAAACTGTAGTTTTTGATCATCTAATTAACGTGTTATGTAGCCAGAGCAAAGAAACGTAAATAAATTAAAAACTAAGAAATCGGAACCTTTTAAATCTACGTTAAATTTTGTAACTCTAGTTTAAAATGAATGTTTACAGAAATATTTTTGATTTCAACAGCAACAATATGCTTTTGTGTAAACTCTAAACTCAGATATCACTTAGGTCGTCACATTAAGTCTCCCAACCGAATGTAAATGAATGCGTGAGAGCACGACCTTGAAGACGTTAGGCAGTAGCTACCAAGCTTGCCTTGTGCCGCACAAGCTCGTCAGGCTGGATACCTGATGATGCCAGATGCGACTGTGTCACATCCCGCAGACAGGTACCAATTTCCTCTTGTTAATAGTTACTCTATAAGAAGAAATAGCATTGTGAAACAATACTCAGACACGCAATTTAAATATACATACATACATATGTAGAGATAGGGCTCGTATTGCACGGTTGTGGATCAGCACGGGTAGGTATCAACGCATAGCTTACTCCTCCCGCTAAGTAATGATGGATTCCGTACTAAGGGTTGGGACGGACATTTTGCATTGCTGCGTAATGTGGAATTTTTAGTGCGAATAAATTATAAATCTGACATTATATTTATGTAGGAACAGAATACGATTCGAACAGCTTAATGATCATCAATCCAGTGAAAATGCCAGTGCAAATAAAAGGTCCGTTGTTCGGTACATCAGAAATCATGATGGAAGGCCGGCTATCCTCGACCCACGCTGGTTCTGGTCCAGCAGGGTATTCCGTAGGATAGCTCACTCTAACTGGCGCCATCTAGGCGGGCTTCGGATAGCCTGCCGACCGAGAGGGCTGGTGGTCGTGGCGTCGACGACCGCCGGTCCGGCGTCCCGAGGGGGAGGGTGATGGTAGAGATATGCTCCGCACTAAACGCTTCACTTTCCTCCCTTTGCCTCTTCATGAGTTCTGTCTCATGCGAGGTTTGGACGTTGGTTGTTGAGCGACAGGAGGTTTTAGTCAGTTCGACTCTGACATGCTCCGCCCTTCATCCCCAATGGAGAGCGGAAGTCCGGCGATTTCCTCCTGACCAAAAAAAAAAGCCTAGGTGTAAGAGCGAAATTGCAGGATCTCAGCTCTCGAACCCGCAACAACAAGCAGAAAGACAATCTTGTACTGCTGAGCTAAGTATATGAGATATACATATTATTATATTAATTAATGTACATCTATTTGAGTCGTCTATTATCAAAGGTGGCAATCTGTGCATTGGAACAAAAAAATGTTATTGATATGTCAATACAGATTGATTTGAATATAATCGTCTCCTTCAAAGAATACGGTTCAAAACCTGCATTAAATAAAGGTTAATAGTTAACCTGTTATTTATCTAAGATGTCGTTCCGAAGAGTTTTGTGACTGCCAATGGAATACAAAGTCAATAATTCGTTTTTCTGATTTACCAATAATTGTCNGATTTGAATATAATCGTCTCCTTCAAAGAATACGGTTCAAAACCTGCATTAAATAAAGGTTAATAGTTAACCTGTTATTTATCTAAGATGTCGTTCCGAAGAGTTTTGTGACTGCCAATGGAATACAAAGTCAATAATTCGTTTTTCTGATTTACCAATAATTGTCCAAAAGTCAGATTGCCGGCTTTGATAATAGTCGACTAATTTATTCTATTGATAACCAACAAACAACCACAACCACAGATGATATAATTTCACACACTTCACTCATATATCAAAAGTAGCGTGTGTGGTTCAAACGTTACCAGGAGAACAGAAACAGCGCAGAACTAGTATTACAACGCGTAGCTCTTTTATATCAAACTTAAAATCTAACGCATTTATTTTAGTTTCCTTGTGTTCATTAAAATGAACCAGTACGGGTCTGTATAGGTATATGGTATAGCTACAGATATTTCAAGTAATTTATTAGAAAGAAAGAAATACATACAATATCACAAGTTTCTATTATAAAATATGTACATTATTTAAGGCAAAACAATCAAAATGAACGTTGTGTCAGCTGTATGGTTTTCTTGATAGAAATTATTTTGTAACAAAATAATTATTTTCATTCGCTCATCCCTAAATTAATAAAAAGTCTGAAGTACTAAAACAATGATGAGATATTGCTTTTCTTGTATCTTAAACAAAGTATATATTACTACATACAAATTACTAAACAAAATGTCTCAGAGAACATTCCATACCTAGCTAGCTACACAATGTAGCTTGTAAGTTCATTTTTTTTCTGAAAATTTCCATATTTCTTAGTGAATATTTCTTATTAAATATTTCTTCGTGAAGGTATTTCCTACCTTGCAAATTTCTTCTTAATATTGTTATTAGTCTCCGACTAACATTCCTATAAACCGGTTTTTTACTATTTGACTAATGAGCCTTAAGAATAATGAAACTGATTTGGTAGCGCCTTCTCAGTGAATAGTAAATAAGGAAAACTCATCAGAAGCTTGCGTCATCACTAATAATAACCCGTGCAAGCGCTTGTACATCTAGTAGTAATAAATAATTATTAATTCAGTTGTTCACTAACCGTCCTTGTTTCCCGCGTAGTCAAATGGAACATCCGACAGAGAACAAAATAAGTCATACAAGAGAAAAAAACGAATCCCAGAAGTTTCACGTGTGGGAGTCAAATAGTACCAGGCCAGCAGAGACGCAGTGGAGGTTTTATCTTGTATGGTTAACCATAATGAAAAACCAACCTTAGTTGTATTACTATAGTAAGCTATTTTCGCTGACTCAGATTGCTGACTATGCAATGTGCGAATTCACGAGGACAGCAGCTATGTATGTGTGCGCACGTGTGTGTGCGTAGACAAGTTTTTGCGTACCCCCGTCTGTATAACCATTTTCCTGGATGACTCAATAATGTTCGGACGTGGATTAGCTTCACGTTTCTTGATATTAATATGTATATCACTCTTTTAAAATTAGTGAGTTTTCTGTAAAGATCTTAATAGTCATAATTACAAGTTTACTTATGTTGTATTTAATTGCGCAGACGGGTGAGGGAGTTCATCATAGGTACACAGCTCAGTACCGACTGTATTATTGTTTATTATTGTTATTAGCTCAGTACCGACTGTATTATTTAACGGCTCAGCCACCATTACGACCGGATCGTAGGACCGCTTCGTGGTGATACCCGTGCGAGCTACAATACGCCCCACACCAGTATGCGCCAGTAAGCGATCGCAGTACCGCGGTATAGCCCTCAGAGAATGTTGCTGCTCATTTCCAGTGAATCCCGTACTGTGAGAGGACGTTGTTCTATCTAAGCAGCCGCACAGACAGCAGCATGCTCGCGGAGACTTACCTTAGGGTGCCTGTCCACCGGAGCGGAGAAACGGAGAAATATTAATAAATAAGATTGCACAAAATCATTTTGCAATCTTAATATTTTGATTTTGTGCAATGTTATTAGTTAATATTTCTCCGTTTCTCCGCTCCGATGGACAGGCACCCTTACAATACCATACAACATGGCGACACTGAAAATCGTTTGATGTATTTGCATCATCTGTATCTATCCACGGCAGATAATTCTGTTTAGGTACACCAATGTAATCACAGCATTATTTATAAATTAAATATAAGTTATATAATTTACATTTTTTTATTGCCCTTGTAGGCAGACGAGCATACGGCCCACCTGATGGTGAGTGGTTACCGTCGCCCATGGACTTCAGCAATGCTAGGGGCAGAGCCAAGCCGCTGCCTACCGTTTAATACTCTCCACAAGGCTCGTTTAAAGAAGGACATGTCATAGCGCCCGGGAAACATCGTGGAGGAGAGCTCATTCCAAAGCCGGATGGTACGTGGCAAAAAATATGTCTGGAAACGCACTGTGGATGACCGCAGTGGCTCCAGGTAGTATAGATGAACTCTACTCCGGTGCTTTTAATTACAAAAAAATCTACTACTATATTATCTATATCTATATCTATACTAATATTATAAAGAGGAAAGATTTGTTTGTTTGTTTGTTTCGAATAGGCTCCGAAACTACTGGACCGATTTGAAAAATTCTTTTTCCATTAGAAGCCGACATTGTCCCTGATGAACATAGGCTACTATTTCTAACTTTTTTTTTTTTTTTTTTTTCATGTGTGTTTTAATGTTTCCGAAGCGAAGCGAGGGCGGGTCGCTAGTATACTATAAAATATACTACTTTTGTTAAATTAATTTGTTATCGCTCTCATTTTTTGTAAAATAACTCGTAACTTGTATAGCTTATAAAGAAATCAATATTCATTCCGTCAGTAATTAAGATAATTAATAAAAATGACAGATCACGAACCCGATCGAGTGTCGGCGCCATGCGGCAGACGGCATGGAGGGCTCCCCTCTCCTTGTCGTCCCTCTAACAAAAATGTATACAAATATATTAACAAAATACCTGTGTACAAGATATGACGTTTTTAATATTCATAATGAGATCTTAAAAAATAATCAAAGTATAATCTGTGTATAAAAATCTAAGAACAATACCTAAACCTACTTAAAAATAATAAACTAATATTAAATACAGTCAGCTAGTGCGTGTTTTAAAAAATAAGAACTGCGTTAGCGTTATACAGAGACACAGAGAAATTCTCAGGTGCTCTCATAATACACATTAAAGGTTTTGCTGCTAAAATATTACTTTCGAGACTTTAGTAATTTTTCGGCTTTTTAAATTTAAAAGCCTTTAGTGTGCTCAGTCTGACACGCACCTGGTGGTGCATCAAAACTTTCATTAGTTGGATAATATTCGGAGTTCAAACGAAAATAATTAACAGATCTACTAACTTATCTTCTCCAATGAAATACAAAGAGCTCGTTAACGAGTCTCTCTCATTTATGAAAAGCTCGCTTGCTCTACATCTATCACAATGTTTTTTCAGGGATGCTTTTTGCAACGTACCATTCGATTCTCATCACAGTGCTTTCTACGCGTCAGAATATGTTCTTGAAGCAAACTGGCTTCTGTCATCTAAGACAATCAAGCGTGTACTCACAAAATCTTTTCATTCATACTTTTAAATCATTAGTCATCATTTAAATTAATTATTCATCATTTTATTATTTAATTCATTTACATTTCGAAATCTAAATATAACTTTTATAATTTTTAGCGGCTTTTAAAAATTTAGAGTGGGAGATAATTCTCCAAAATACACCTTGAAGCTTGCCTTACTATATCAGATATTGTGATAATAGATCGGTCTGCGCGTCGAGTAGTGTTGGTTGATGTCACCATTCCTCATGACGAGAACCTCGTGAAGACAGAAAAGAACAAATTAATAAAATATTTAGACCTGGCTCACGAGACTACCGCCATGTGGCATGTTGATTCAACCATCATTGTTCCAATAGTTGTGTCGGTACACGGCTTGATAGCGAAAAGTTTCGATCGACATCTTAAGAAGCTTTCGTTATCCAGCTGGGTTAAGGGCCTAATACAGAAGGCAGTTATCCTCGATACTGCGCGCATTGTGAGGAGGTTTCTCACTCTGGAGTCCTAACCACTGGTGGCTTGTGTCGTAGACACCGCCATCAGCGGCAATCTATTTTTATATAGTGTTTTTAAAAAATTGTATTATTAATACATTTTTAAAAAATATTGTGTAATTAATAAGATTTTAAATAAATATAAATAAATAATAATTATATTCATAATAATAATTATATTCATAATAATAATTTATTTATTTCTCTCTTAAAGGCATGGTACTAATACAAATAGAAATTAACTTCATAATATTTTGTAAACCTTTGAAAGAGCTGAAAAGTCTGTACTAGTTTTAAAGATCTGTGTTACTGATCTCCAGGCTCCCTCCTTCTTAAGGTAGATTAGGTTAGGTTAAGTCGTATAGGTACATACTACATCGATATAACAAAACACAAGCCCGCTCAGTTTGTTCTGCCGGCTCCCCTACGGACTGTGGCTCTTCGCGGAGATCCCTTTGACAATCACTAAAAATGTTCAATGACATCGAAATTGAGAACACGATTTTGACTTTGATTTTTTTACCATTTGTCAAGCACCTATGTACGTGATAATTTTCTTTGAAATATTAAATTGCACAAATGTACGTACCATGTATGTGGTAATTAAGTGTTTTGTGAGGTCTGGTGGAAGCGTACCAGTAATGCCTTAAACATGATTCATTTATTGTGTTCGAGAGTATTTACGTGATGGTGATGGTTGGAACAATGTCACCCTACGTTTGTTTCTAGTTTTATTCTGAAAAATAATTAGAAAATTTGGACAATATCACTCACGCACGCATGGCGGGATTTAGTGGCAACTGCTTAACATATCATCATTAAGATCCTCTAGCCTTGTGTAGGGTAAATGAGAATCATACTGTTGACTGTTCAGCGGTAGGCAGCGGCTAGGCTCTGCCCCTGGCATTGCTGAAGTCCATGGGCGACGGTAACCACTCACCATCAGGTGGGCCGTATGCCCGTCTGCCTACAAAGGCAATAAAAAAAAAAAAAAAAAAAAAAAAAAAAAAAAAAAAAAAAAAAAAAAAAAAAAAAAAAAAAAAAAAAAAAAAAACAAAGAAACAAAACTCGAAATCACAAAATCATGAACAGTGCCCACGGCTGGGCCTATGAAGTGTTCCGTGAAAAATACATAAAACTACTTTTTTCATAACTAATATTCTTAACGCTGCAACCAGCTTCTCGCTAATAATACAATCGGGCCACATCTCTTTAAATTTTATTCAATACCAGACTACAATCCTTATACCGCGTATTAATGCATACAGCACATTCTCCACATGGATGTAACACTCTATCTTTGTTACACACGCGGGACATAGATACAGAGTAAGCGGGATAGTTAAAGGGATAACTTGTATTCCACACATGGACTAATCCCGCCTTTCCACTCACCTGTCCAGCGAACCTGCTCGTCGCTTATGAAATCCTGGTAGCTCCTAATAACTTCTAATGCTGCCGAGACTCAGTTAGACGCAAGTCTGACATATAACCTACTCGCGTTTATAGTTTCCTGGTAAATTCTAATCATATAAGATTGTGTAGGTACGTTGAATCAAAGAAAAACAACGTTAAGCTCATACATATAACTAAATAAATACCTTTAAGCTGTCTATTACATAAAGATAATGCGTCTAATCCCGGAACATTTTGTTGTTTTCTAATTTATACCTGGTTAGTGTGGTTTCGATCGATTAGCATGTAAATAATAATTAATCTGTAATGTATTCTTCAAGAATGTTATATGACGTCAATACACTTTTTGTACGTCCTAATATTTTATTTTTTTATTTTTTATTGCTTAGATGTGTGGACGAGCTCACAGCCCACCTGGTGTTAAGTGGTTACTGGAGCCCATAGACATCTACAACGTAAATGCGCCACACACCTTGAGATATAGTTCAAAGGTCTCAGTATAGTCACAACGGCTGCCCCACCCTTCAAACCGAAACGCATTACTGCTTCACGGCAGAAATAGGCGGGGCGGTGGTACCTACCCGCGCGGACTCACAAGAGGTCCTACCACCAGTAATTACGCAAATTATAATTTTGCGGGTTTGATTTTTATTGCACGGTGTTATTCCTTCACCGTGGAAGTGAATCGTGAACATCTGTTGAGTACATATTTCATTAGAAAAATTGGTACCCGCCTGCGGGATTCGAACACCAGTGCACCGCTCGATACGAATGCACCGGACGCCTTATCCTTTAGGCCACGACGATATCCTAGTAGTTGTTTACAAAACGGTCTAATTTGTGTAGAATTGAAGTAATCCTTAATAGTTTTTTAGGTTAAATAACTAATAATGTTCGTTTACGTAAACTATGCCTTTACCAGAAACTCAATTAAAATAAAAAAGAGTGGTAATAACCTGTTACATAAAACTATCGCAGACGCAAAAGCTTAAAAGAATCCATCGTCTTTATAAAGGGTAAAAATGTTCGATTTAGTGTTTCTTCTCTTTTCACCTTTTCACAGTAAATTCAAAACAGACAGTCCATTCGTTTATTACTGTTAGCAGGCGAACTGGTCGTTTACGTGGTGTTAAGTGGGAACCTGGGCCAGCGCACATGATTGTTAACTTGTAATCGTTTATTTATTTATTTAATAACTACGATTCACTCATGCGATACTGTCGGACACATTTTTTTTGGTCATGAGGAAATCGCCGGACTTCCGCCCTCGCCCACCCGCGACATTTATTTAACTTCTTGTATCTTTAGTCTGGTCCTACTGATAAATATAATGAAGAATCTTTTAGAATATTTCTGGGTACGTATAAATTTAAAAGAAAATGTGTGACTAGTAGTAGTAGTAGTAGTAGAGAGTATTAGTATTAGTAAAAAAAAAAACATAAATTAATTTAGTTGACTAATGTTTCAAACAAGAAGTCGTGGGTTCGGGATAAGCACGCGTCGTTTATTTGTCTCCCAAAATATGCTCTATACTGAAGTGAAGTTTGTACTGAACTTTATTAAAGTAAAGTCAACAGAAGTGTTCATAATTGGTAATCTTTTAAGTTTTAGCAAAGTATGAACGTAGTTAATTGTCGTAAAAACGTAGCTATCACGACAATATGCATTTTATTTAACAACTATTTACAATGTTACAATACATACAATAAATATATACAACGAAAGATGACCATGTGGCCAAAAAGACCCTGGGTATAGAAATAGACGGTAATCTGAGGATGAGGTCTTAAAAATTCTTGGATGTACTGTGTGAAAAAGGTATGCGAGAGAAGCAGAGAGCATGCTAGCATGAGTGCAGAGATGACGTCAGATTGACCTGAAAGAGAATGTGCTGCGCTGAACCAAGAAGAAGATAATAATATACAATTTTATGTTTGTGGTGCTTTGGTTTACCAGAGCCCTTGCTAGCTTCATTAGGACGGGTGGGCGAGACAGGGCTTAACTAGGAAGCTGCTTTGCAAGCGCATTTATTATTAAATTAGAATCGCATCTCACGGAGAATATCTTGCGAGGATCTTAGCGGAGTGTCTGTGTCTAGGGCGCCGGCCTAAAAGCACCGTGTGGATCCGGGGGTTACGACAAGACATGTTTCAAGCGACGGCGGGTGGTAAAGGTAATTTTTCTCCTAGCTACGCCGAAAGTTCGGTTTTCGTCCCGCTGTACAGGGAAGAAAGTGTAACGTTTTCTCCCTTGTACCCAGTGCGCATGCGCGTTAGTGTCTATAGACATCAACCCGGCGAAAAGCACAGCAGTGTTATTTCAAAGGGGAAACTCACCGCTTATTTCCTCCCGCATTAGGAGGAGAAATATCACTCCCCCGATCACCCTCTTCGGCCAACCGGAACGGTAGGAACTCTCCAGAAATATAATAACTTAATTAATAAAGTCGAAAAAAAAGAAAAGTGTTTTACAGGCGGTTCCCCATTCCACATTTAATGTGGATTTCAGAAATGTCGGGGGCCTACACAGCAACCTTGGCGCCGTACACCACCACCTTGAGACGGCGCAGCCTGCCCTGCTTTTTTTAACGGAGACGCAGATATCTGCTCCAGACGATACCTCATACCTTGAATACCCCAGCTACGTATTAGAGCACAACTTCCTGCGTAAATGCGGGGTGTGCGTATTCGTCCGGGCTGATGTTTGTTGTCGCCGTCTTCGGGGCTTCGAACAACCGGACCTGTCCCTCTTGTAGCTGCGCGTAGATCACGGGGGCTGTATCCGAATCTGCGCGTGCCTGTACAGGTCCCACAGCAGTGATGCAGGTTCAGCTCTGTTTTTGCGCGGGGACCTCGTAGGAGGTGGAACCACCAAGAGTGGTTGGGGTCCAGAACCACTGACCTCCCGGGTCGGACTGCCTATGATTTCGCCTTGGCCTACGGCTTCTCCCAACTGGTGACACAGCCCACCCGTGTCCCAGATGTCGAGGGGCGCGAACCTTCTCTGTTGGACCTTCTGCTGACCATGGATCCGGCCGGATACAGTGTGGTGGTCGACGCTTCACTTGGATCACCTGATCACTGCCTTATCCGTGCTGTTGTACCGCTCTCTCGTCCTGGTCGTCGAAGGACGACCGGGTATCGAAGAGTTTGGAAGTATATATATATATTTTTTTATTGCTTAGATGGGTGGACGAGCCCACAGCCCACCTGGTGTTAAGTGGCTACTGGAGCCCATAGACATCTACAACGTAAATGCGCCACCCACCATGAGATATAAGTTCTAAGGTCTCAGTATAGTTACAACGGCTACCCCACCCTTCGAACCGAAACGCATTACTGCTTCACGGCGGAAATAGGCGGGGTGGTGTTACCTACCCGTGTGGACTCCCAAGAGGTCCTACCACCAGTGATTACGCAAATTATAATTTTGCGGGTTTGATTTTTATTACACGATGTTATTCCTTCACCGTGGAAGTCAATCGTGAACATTTATTGTTGAGTACGTATTTCATTAGAAAAATTGGTACCCGCCTGCGGGATTCGAACACCGGTGCATCGCTACACACGAATGCACCGGACGTCTTATCCTTTAGGCCACGACGACTTCGAAATGTCAGCAGATTGGGATGGATTGCGTGAATTTTACGCATCCAACCCATGGGGGCGATTCTGCTTTTCCTCTGCTGATCCTGACGTCTGTGCGGACCGTCTTAAAGACGTGGTGCTCCAGGGGATGGAATTGTTTATTCCTTCCTCTGAAGTGCCCGTTGGGGGTCGCAGCAAACCCTGGTATAACAATGCCAACAGGGAAGCTGCACACCTCAAGCGGTCCGCATACGTGCACGGAGCACGTTGCTAGAGTTGACGAGTGACTAAAGAGCTATCCCTTTGGGAGCCGTGCTTTTTGGTCGCTCGCCAAAGCTGCAGAAGGAAACTTTTGCAGGTCTAGTCTCCTACCACTGCGCAAGTCCGATAACACTCTGGCCCACAGCGTGTCAAACTCTTCGCCTCGAACTCGACTGTGGACGACGGGGGTGCCACATCACCGAACATCCCCCGGTGTGATATCTCCCTGCCCGATATCTGCTTCACAAAGTGTGCAGTCAGGCGGGAGCTTCGACTCCTGGACGTCCATAAGTCGAGTGGGCCAGACAGCATCCCCGCAGTGGTTCTGAAAACGTGCGGCCCTGAGCTACACCTGCGCTAACGCGTTTGTATCGCCTCTCTTATTGCACTAACAGGTTTCCGTCTTCAGGGAAGACCGCCTATGTCCACCCTATCCCCAAGAAGGGTGACCGGTCGGACCCATCGAGCTACAGGCCTATCGCGATAACTTCCTTGCTTTCCAAGGTGATGGAGCGAATAATAAATACACAACTCCTAAAGTATCTTGAGGATCGCCAGCTGATCAGTGACCGACAGTACGGTTTCCGTTACGGTCGCTCAGCTGGCGATCTTCTTGTATACCTTACTCACAGGTGGGCTGAAGCCTTGGAGAACAAAGGCGAGGCTCTTGCTGTGAGCCTTGATATCGCGAAGGCCTTCGACAGGGTCTGGCATAGGGCACTTCTATCGAATTTACCATCTTACGGAATCCCCGAGGGTCTCTGCAAGTGGATCGCTAGCTTTTTGGATGGGCGGAGCATCACGGTCGTTGTAGACAGTGACTGTTCTGATACCATGACCATTAACGCTGGCGTTCCACAAGGTTTGGTGCTCTCCCCCACGCTTTTCATCCTCTATATCAATGACATGCTGTCTATTGATGGCATGCATTGCTATGCGAATGACAGCACGGGGGATGCCCGATATATCGGCCATCAGAGTCTCTCTCGGAGCATGGTGCAAGAGAGACGATCAAAACTTGTGTCTGAAGTGGAGAACTCTCTGGGGCGAGTCTCCGAATCAACCCGATAAAGACACAAGTTTGCGCGTTCACTGCGAAGAAGGACCCCTTTGTCATGGCGCCGCAATTCCAAGGAGTATCCCTGCAACCTTCAGAGAGTATCGGGATACTTGAGGTCGACATTTCGAGCGATGTCCAACTTCGGAGTCATTTGGAAGGCAAAGCCAAGTTAGCGTCCAAAATGCTGGGAGTCCTCAACAGAGCGAAGCGGTACTTCACGCCTGGACAAAGACTTTTGCTCTATAAAGCACAAGTCCGGCCTCGCGTGGAGTACTGCTCCCATCTCTGGGCCGGGGCTCCCAAATACCAGCTTCTTCCATTTGACTCCATACAGAGGAGGGCCGTTCGGATTGTCGATAATCCCATTCTCACGGATCGTTTGGAGCCTCTGGGTCTGCGGAGGGACTTCGGTTACCTCTGTATTTTGTACCGCATGTTCCATGGGGAGTGCTCTAAGGAATTGTTCGAGATGATACCAACGTCTCGTTTTTACCATCGCACCGCCCGCCACGGGAGTAGAGTTCATCCATACTACCTGGAGCCACTGCGGTCATCCACAGTGCATTTCCAGAGATCTTTTTTGCCACGTACCATCCGGCTATGGAATGAACTCCCCTCCACGGTGTTTCCCGAGCGTTATGACATGTCCTTCTTCAAACGAGGCTTGTGGAGAGTATTAAGCGGTAGGCAGCGGCTTGGCTCTGCCCCTGGCATTACTGAAGTCCATGGGCGACGGTAACCACTCACCATCAGGTGGGCCGTATGCTCGTCTGCCTACAAATACAATAAAAAAAAAAGCTCATAGCATAGCTGAGCGCTATTTGACAATCTGTATCTTTATGAAAATTGTCGTAAAATTAATTGAGAAGACTAATCCAACTAAGGTTTTGCGTTCCTGGCTCAATTCTCCGGAACGAGTAATCCCGCTATTTAATTTAAAGCTTCATAACTCGTAAAGCTTTTCGTTAAAGGCTTCGCGTTTTCAAAGAAAATATTGTTAAAAATAACTTTGACGGGCTTATGTTCTAATCGGAATAAATTAAGTGTTAAAATATCCTAAAAAAAATTTGATTTCATTTAATACTTTTTGTTCATAGCTTTATAGGTAAAAATTTTGTTCTTCGTAGATAAGTTGAATTATAGGACCGACAGAGACACCACCAGCATCCATGGCACGTTTGTAAAATTGAGAATCATCGTTTATGTCGCTTATTCGAGACTTGAGCTACCTACTTGATATTGTTTCGCAACGTGAAGCATACTTACACGTACCGAGCTACGCATCAAGTTACCAATTTTTTATATTTTTATTTATATATTTCATCGTTACTTGAATGATAGCAAATAATAAAGTAAAAGTTGTAAAGTGAGTACCTACAACATGTTTGTTTTATTCCAGCATCGTCACAGCAGCCTCCAGGCTTCCACCTGCCTGCGATTATGCACGTGGAGAGGAACTGGTTCGTGCCCTCCAACACTTTGAAGGGTACGCCCATCACCCGGGTGTACAGCGACAAGACCGGCACAGAGGCTGTCACGTACGGCCTGGAAGCTGACGGCGCATCTGTCCCGTTCGAGATCAACCCTCAGACAGGAGTCGTTACTGTTAATGACACTCTGATTGATAAGGTGAGACATGTAGAGGATTGGACTTTTTAAATCGGAGCATTTGACTATGTAAGCCATCCTGACTAAGTAGATGATGATGTAGAAATCGTAACGAGGGTGTATGACTGGGGAAGCTTTGGCTTATTGTAGAATAAAAACAGAAGCTCTCTTTGTGTGTATTATACTATGAATGATCGAAGTGCATGTGAATTTCTCGTGCCCTAAAAGAAAATACGTCCGGTGCATTCGTATGTAGCGATGCACCGGTGTTCAAATCCCGCAGGCGAGTACCAATTTTTCTGATGCAATACGTACTTAACAAATGTTTACGATTGACTTCCACGGTGAAGGCATAACTTCATGTAATAAAAATCAAACCCGCAAATTATAATTTGCGTAATTACTGGTGGTAGAACGTATTGTGAGTCCGCACGGGTAGGTACCACCATCCTGCTTATCTGCCGTGAAGCAGTAATGCGTTCAGTAAGAACTCATGTCTCAAGGTAGATAGCGGCATTTACGTTGTAAATGTCTATCGGCTCCGGTTAGCACTTAAGACCAGGTGGGCCGTGAGCTCATCCAACCATCTAAACAAAGCAATAAATATATAAAATATTTTAACCTACGCGAAATATGCTCATCCTCCAGTGGTCCCAGCATCAATTAAGAGATATCAATTCAAAACTGACTGTACCACAAATGTTTTTAAATTCAAGTCATAAATACGCATCTCTATGAGCATGAGTGCAGTTTGCAGGTTGTATTTAATGTATTGAAAACAGCGTGATAATATTAAGTAACACAAGAGAGGCGCAGAGGTGGGAATTATACGTAGTGCGATGTCCATCTGGAATTGTAATGTGTAAACCAAACTTCGGTATCATTTCAGGAGAACCGCTCGTACTCTCTATGGGTGACGGCAATGGACGGCTCCATACCACAGCGCACAGGAGTGTTCGCAATAATCACCGACAACTCAGGAGTTCGACCCAAAATACCTCAACCACCAATATCCTCACTTCCGTTTCCACCTTACGCCAACGTGCCTTTACAACCAAAGATACCTTTCACCACCATAAGAACTACCAAATTGAGAACAACAACCACAGAGTCTTACGAAGACCTACGCTTTCCTGAAGCCACCACGCTTCTGCCAGTCAACGAAGAACAAAACCCAGTTACAGACAACAGAATTTCAGTGGAACAAGCCAACGGAACTTCTGAAGATACCAAGCCAGCTAGTGATACTGAGAAGTCTTTGACGATCATCCCTTTAGCGTCTGTCGGATGCTTCCTGGTTGTAGTAGCGGGGGTGATCCTGTTCATCTGGAAGAAGAATAGCGCTAGGAACTCTGAAAAGAAGGACAAAGATGACATGGTATGTGTGATATTTTTTCTATGTACTTAGTTGGACGTTTCAGCTCTTGGCTCACCTGATGTCACTATTATCGGCTTATAGCCACCAGAACGTCACCGCCGCTCAGTTTTAGGCCGGAGATTAAAGCTAAAATTGTACAGTAACAACACGTCACGTCGGTCGTTGTCACGTCGCTCCTTTACAGCCGAACGCACGCTACGTAATAGGAATAGGGAGCCTGGTTAAACCCTAGACATATGGTCTCACTGAGCACCCCACTGCTAGTAAAAGTAAATAAATATTCGTTTAGATGAGTGAATTTTTAAATAAGAGACTGAATAGAAGGAGACAAAAAAATATACGTCTGTAGATAGGGTCAAATATGAACAAAACAATACGTGGATCCATACAATACGAACGAATATATTATCAAACATAAGTACAAACAAAACTAAACAAGTTTCTACCATTAACAACACACGAGCAGACAGAGAATGTTAGTGAAATTCAAAAAACCACATAACAACAACAACAATCTAATTTACAAACAAGTACCATTTTAGGAGATCATTAATTACAGTTCTGTAAATATGTATGTAAATCGGGTCTAAATCATCTTACAAAAAATCCAAAAGAGCCTTCCTGTAAATATTTTGTAGCAGATAACGTAACGATGTACCGGCAAAGTGAACTTTTTTGTTATAATTACGTTGAAATATTCAGTTGTATTACACACACAGATGTAGATCGAGCTATCAAACGCTTGATAAATACAAATAATTATTAGCTAGTTTTAAATTGACAATAAATCCTACATACCGACATTGAATTGAAAATTGACTATCCTACTTCCATATTCTCAGCTTATACCGAATAACGAATGTGCTTGAATCAAGTCACCCTTGTCCTTAATGATGCATTAAACATACGTCAGACATGGGTGTATGTACATATTCAGGAGACAAATACTCTTACGAGTAGTACGACTTCACAAAAACTGACGACAATGGCACCCTCGGGTTCGACATCTTGATTAAGAGATACAAAAGTTCTAAATCACTGCAGTAATTTTGTTTGACGTTTATAGCCTCTCCCTATGGGCTCTCTCCTCACTAGGACGTGGGCCGTGAGATCTTATACCCATCTATGGCAATTAAAGATGACAATAAAGATTTAATTATCGATTGCGATTACGATTACGAGGTCGATACGTAACGTACATCAACCATAATGAAATAAAAATTGTTGTCCACAGAGCAAAGACTCGGGTGGTATCGTTCTCCAAGATACGCCTTTTAATGCATGGGAACGTCCGCGCGCCAACTCTAATAGATACGAATGCTGGGACGCCAACCACTTGCAGGTCCGTTGGCGATACATTACATCATCTATCAATCACACAACAGTGCCATACAGTTCTATATGGAGAGTGTTCATCCTTAATCCAAATCATTTCGAAATTCATTAAATATCGCCGGAAACAGAGAGTACAGCGACCGTCCCGTACGTCCCATACAAGCCCGCGTCCCATCCGGACGATAAGTCTGACTAATAACGTTAACAAGTCACTGAGCCGGTCAATAGTCTTGATAGGCAGCGAGCAACTGTGCTCAGAGCAGTGCCGATGACCATGGACGACTTTACTAGGTTCTAGTGTGCTTGATTGCCTATTGAACTATAAGTAAACATCAACAACCTATACGTACGTAGGTATGTATTTAATATCCTGTGAAACAAGAATACAGCTGGAGATATTAATGGTTTGTTTCCGCCGCGCTCCAGCAAGCCGAACATTAATCTAAGCCTCGAGCCGATAGGAGCACGTGTATTCACGTCATTACTCCGAGTGTATTGACTGGTGTATTTGGCAGTAGCTTTAATGGAATTAAACATCTTACACTATTTCGGTGCACTATTCAACTACCAAAATACATATTATGTATATATAGGTATAATCTAGTTATATGAACACTAGAGCGCCTAAGCCCAGTGTTATCACAACTTTGCTTTGAATTACTTACTGGTGGTAGGACCTCTTGTGAGTCTGCCTATTTCTGCCGTGAAGCAGTAATGCGTTTCGGTTTGAAGGGTGGGGCAGCCGTTGTAACTATATTGAGACCTTAGAACTTATATACCAAGGTGGGTGGCGCACTTACGTTGTAGATGTCTATGGGCTCCAGTAACCACTTAACACCAGGTGGGCTGTGAGCTCGTCCACCCATCTAAGCAATAAAAAAAAAAGAATTTTGACAGTAGCAGTCCTTATCCATACTATAACTGAATGTTCTAAGACATCCCGACGTCTTATAGCTTGCCTCTTTTTTTTTATTTTTTATTGCTTAAATGGATGAACGAGCTCACAGCCCACCTGGTGTTAAGTGGTTACTGGAGCCCATAGACATCTACAACGTAAGTACGCCACCCATCTCGAGATATAAGTTCTAAGATCTCAGTATAGTTACAACGACTACCCCACCCTTCGAACCGAAACGCATTACTGCTTCACGGCGGAAATAGGCAGGGCGGTGGTACCTACCCGTGCGGACTCCCAAGAGGTCCTACCACCAGTGATTACGCAAATTATAATTTTGCGGGTTTGATTTTTATTACACGATGTTATTCCTTCACCGTGCAAGTCAATCGTGAACATTTGTTGAGTACGTAATTCATTAGAAAAATTGGTACCCGCCTGCGGGATTCGAACACCGGTGCATCGCTACATACGAATGCACCGGACGTCTTATCCTTTAGGCCACAACGACTTGCCTCTTCTGGACCTGCCTATTTTGGCGATATCAAGTATTACGCTACAAAAGCTACAGCACAATAACACCATCATTACCCCATCTACCCCATCACCCGCACCCGCACCCGCACCCACATCCTTCTTCTTTCTTCGTGCAGGGGACCGAACCTCATACGGGGTGTCCACGCCTAGAGGGTACGCGGGGTATGTGGTACTTGACGGTCTGTATATGACGGGAGCAGACCGCGGGCCCCAGAATGTGTCCGCACCCGAACCTTATTTTTTTTTTAAATAAAGCGTAGGATTAGGCAATACGAGCAGACTGCAGCAGCAACACTGCTAATTTCATTAACTTGATACTTCGTTCATTGATATTTTAATACTACAGCGTTGTAATAAATGATAGAATTGACTTAAAATGAATGTATTGAGCAGTTGACTCGTATGTCATTGAACAGTGTACCGTGACAGGTGGTGTGATCACGGCTTGTTGACGTCCTCTCGAACATACGTCAGTTGCAACATTTCTATCGTCAGTCGCCGTCTCAGTTGCACTACGAAGGAGTGAGCAGGAGAACAGTACCTCAGCCCGATCTAAAGGCGGGCAGCGGTTTGCACAATGGGCTGCGCTACACTGACCGCTACACATCAGATGGTCAGTCGTCTTCTGATACACGTCAATAACTAAGCAATTGTTCTCAGATGTCCGAAGAGACGACCATCACAAAGGACGACTATGACGAGTGGGAGTTTCCACGGCACCGGCTGCGGATCTTCAACATAGTCGGCGAAGGCGCTTTCGGGCAGGTCTGGAGGGCGCAGGCAGTGGATATTGATGGTATCAAACTTATACATAAACTAGCAGTACGCGTCCGCTTCGCTGGCCATTTAAAATGAACATTATTATTTCTCACCCCCACAATGATTCTCATCATTAACGCCCCCACAACTGGTGTAGGAAGTCCAACAGTCATATCAATATTAGCCTATCCATTAAGTATATGTATTTTCTACATTGATACCAAGTTTCAAGTCAATCGGATGCATGGTTCGGTAGTTATAACGGAACCTCCGTAAAAACCACTGCAGATTTATATATTAGTATAGATAAAAATACTTAACAGCTTGTCGCCTCTTTCACGTTTAAAGAAATGCTTCAAAATACTTTCTATCTAACCCCGACTGACCTGGAAGATGGTTTGCGCTTGAGAGATGGATCCTTTAACCGTGATGAACGAACACCAAGTTATATAGACTGCTCTGAAGAGTACCTACATACTAGGCCTAGTGGCTAATACAGATACGGGTAACGGGTCTTTGGGCTGCGCTCACTAATGTAGAACTGCTTTTTTCATTATCGTCATCTCTCATTTCATTCTCAATCGTTTTAGTCATTGGTTATCTTATATACTCATTCAATAAATGTAGTAAATTTTGTGTGTTGCGATGTACTATAATACATGTATGTATATACAGTTCGTGCCTACATTGGAAAAAGCAAGCGCTGAATTTCTTGCTCATTCTTCACAGCGATAAAATTGCGGTGGTAATGCCATGACGATTTGATAGTGCCTGTAAAGGCTTATTTGAATAAAAAATATTTTAATCTGGATCGCTACAGGTAGAAATAAAGTTCTCAAATTAAAAAATTCACGCTCAAAAGCCGGCCAAAGCCATGGTCATTATAATTTAGTGTCAAATGAGCTAAATGAGACAAGAAGAACTACTCCAAGGCCTTGAATTCTAAATATTTGTAAACTAGGATACTGACTGCAAAATTAAATGTACACGCACCCTGGGTTAAACTTCAGTCAGGTCAGTCACTTATCAATGTGTTTGTACATTGACAAGTTTGTTATCTATTGTCTCTGGTAACCACTACCCACCGAAGGAAATTAAATGAAACACATTTCCATGCTGCCTATCTACACCATTAAAAGTGGTGTCCTATGAACCATCTAGTATTCTATTATATTAAATAATTATATTGCAGTACTTCCAAAACGGCATAAAGTTATTATCTCAACAATTAAAACAAATTACAGAAATAAATGTGTAATGAAACGCAATTGCTTTGTTCCCGTCACATGAAATATTCACAAAGCGAATTCACTGAAATTTAATCATTGTGTGAGTAGTGAGTACTAAGCACTTGTTGGCGAACTTTGAAACTGTTAATTGCTTTTTATTAAACCAAAATATTTAAGGCAACAAATATTTATTTATGAGCCATCGATTGGCTCTTGCTAATCTTCAAAGAGTACTTGTAAGTATTACTTGGATTTACAGTGTTGCTAAAGTGCTGTTGCAAAGTAAACATCGTTTTTTGATAATAAATTACATATTGATTATTTAAGTGCACGTTAGTTTATATATTTATAGCATGATTTAAATCATGATCCAGAGGAATGAGACCGGGATTCGACGACGTCCGTCTTCAGCTCCAGAGACGTCAGAACCCTTCCTTAACAGACTCGCTTGTGTGCACCGCACTGGGGGTCCCCCTTAAGTTCTGACTCTCAATTTTTATAGTACCACAGTTGCTTTACCATTCAAACATAAACACATAACCGATTTACGTCAGAGAGGTGGTGGTATCACCCTTGCGGACTCACCAGATGCCCTACCACCAGTAATAAATAATTATATTGATGAATTTGAACGCCTTTAGAACGAATACTACGCGGACGCCTATATCTTTTTCGGTTACCAGCAGAGGACTCTGGATGATAGCTGTCACTAGCCCGTTAAACAATATTCGATGAATACCGGCTAACGGAGACCGTGTCCTGCGGCTCCTTTGTACTAACCACTAACAAGGGAAATCGGTTTTATATCCGTCCGCTTCATTTGTATATTACAAGAATATTTAAAAGCAATTAGCGCGAAAATTAGACAACACAACGGTTTTATTATCAAATATTAAAGGAGAACGCCAATTTCCGAATTCAAGAGAAATATTACAGTATATTGGTTGGTGGGTTAGTCATTGGTTACAATAAAAATAAAACTTCCTTCATAATAATGATTGTAGGCAGACGAGCGTGCGGCCCTCCTGATGGCGAGAGCTTAGCGTCGTCCGTGGACATCAGCAATGCTCGCTACCACGCCGCTGTCCACTTGTCAGAACTCCTTTCAAGCCTTAGCCTTAGCAGAAGGACATGTTACGGCGCTCAGTAAACACATTATCATAACAGTATTTGTGGCCACTCCGTGTATTTGAATTTCCGTTGGAGGTGCTCAGTGCCTACAAACTGCGGGCTTAAAATTTTATTCTTATATTATTATTCTCATTCTCTAATAACTTTTTTTAAAGTGCAACTTTTTAAGGGCGTTCCTTAAGCAAGTTGCACACGCACCATGTTTTTTTAATTCGTAATAAATTCATCATCCTAGAGTTCATCCATTCTACCTAGGACCACAGCGTTTATCCACAGTACATTTCCAGACGTCTTTAATTTTTTGCCACGTACCATCCGGCTTTGGAATGAGCTCTCCTCCACGGTGTTTCCCGAGCGCTATGACATGTCCTTCTTTAAACGAGGCTTGTGGAGAGTATTAAGCGGTAGGCAGCGACTTGGCTCTGCCCCTGGCACTGCTGACGTCCATGGACGACGGTAACCACTTACCATCAGGTGGCTCGTATGCTCGTCTGCTTACAAGGGCAATAAAAAAAGGGAATAGAATAAAACAAGGTGAGATAAAATGAAATAATGGTCCAGTAGAGAGTTGGAATTTACTGAGTTCTAGCTGGGTGAGCTTTTTAGAAGAACCTGAGAAGTTACATCCAGCGACTTTGTTTCATTTTTCCACTTAACAAACGCAGCAGTTAGTGAAGCTGGAACGTGTTTTTCTTTTTTTTTTTTCAAATTACGGAAAGAAGCTGAAACGGATTGAAATTAACAATATCCATAACACAATTCCCGTTAAACAATTTCTGAATTCTTTGGTCTTTTCTTTTTATAGGTATTTAGATAATGATTTATTAAGTATTAGGTATTGAGGTCTATGTCTTAATTGCATAGTAATTACGCAAATGATTTGTACGGGTTTGATTTTTACAACATGATTTTAATCGGCAATCGTGGAAGTCATGACTGAGTCCGAATTAATTACGTATTTCGATAGGATAATATTTACCCGCCTGCTGGATTTGGAACTCCA
The DNA here is from genome assembly GCF_003987935.1 of Bombyx mandarina. The sequence continues at coordinate 5,779,552 of NW_021011484.1, forward strand.
GTATTCTCGTCCCGGTCGATACGAGTGCATCGGGCGTCTTACTCTTTAGGCCACGACGACTTCAAAATGTCTGACCGCTTCATTGCAGAAATAGACAGAAGGGTGGTTGCTACTTGTAAAAATGTTTATGTTTTTCTAGACAGTAGTAGTAGTAGTAGAAGGAGTAGGAATATCGTTTCTTTTATCGCTGTTAATTTAAAATAGAGATTTCTTGAATAAACGCTACACATAGGGCAGAGTTATAATAATGTTTGGATTTTCTCCAGCGTTACGAATACTAGCGTACATAATCATAACTAACAATAACGATAAATAAATCCAAGCCCCAAACACTGACTACATATTAAAGTATCATCAGGGAAAAGTGAGTACCTCGGACCGAGATTCGAACCCGGACGGCGGGTACGGTTCCGTAGCAAGTCGGGCTCGCCACCACCACCAACTGACGACGAGACGACACAGTACTAGAATCAACTATGAACTCTACGTTTTTTCTTTCTGGTTACTTTTTATAAAGAGCACGGAATAAATATTTATCTAAATTTCATTAAAGTTTAGTACCAAAATGCCGCAGCCCGTATCTAGTACGAACTACGAACTCGCGCCATGGAGGCGCACAGGATTTATAAGACTCCACTAGGGATCCACTAAACGACCCAAAAAAGCCCTGCAGACCGAATGAAGCCTGGGAAAGGTAGAAGGGGCAACCCTGGTCTACACTGCCCAACGGAGTATTCCCTCAAATCTATTGATTATCGCGCAGGTGGGGTGTGAGACCACGTCTGCTACCAATGCCTAGTGAACTTTAGATCTTGACTAAAATGGTTATTTTTCTCAAAAATGAAAAACAATTTTCCTTCGGAGTGACCAAGTACAGGACGTCGAAATGTTTTATGTAGCGTGCGTAATCATTGGTTTTATAGATTTCACCCTCACGTCCCGAGGATGTGATCGTAAAATGCGGTGGAAATTAACTTTCTTTGGGTCTAAGCTACTCAGTAGCAATCACACAGCGTCGAGCCACAAGCTACGCACGTAAGCCACGCGAACAAAATTCGTTTTTGTCAGATTTAGACTACCGACAATGTCATCGCGAATAGGTAATAGTTTATTGTCCAAAAAGTATTACAATACATTCATAAACTATCTGATCCCTGAACTTGGTAATCCTGTACTCTGGGAATACTTACGGGCACCTTTAAACTCTCAAGACTTTTAATTAGGAATACAATTCACTGCTAAGAAGAGACTGTAAGTGGTTCAGGGCTTTGTTTATTTCGAATATCGGTATGTGCATACATATAGGTACATCATAACTCTAATATATGCTACGTTTAACTGACCAAAGAATCGCTCAGCGCTGTTGCTGGTAGAGCACAATTTCGAACAGAATCGCGACAGCTATACCCCGTATGTTCATGCAAATCCCTTTAGCCATTTCGCATGATTCGGTAATGAATATTCCGGTCATCATAAATTAGTATTGAAGATTACAATGGGAGCCCTTTAAACAACAACGTCATACGAGCTACTGAACGTAATTAAATTGCTTTGAATTTATAAAACACGTTTGGCTATTATATCCACCTAGTTGTGTGTGTATAGGTACACGTGGAGAGCCCGTCATCCTTTGTTCGAGACAATTCAATTGAAATGTGTTAGCTAATTGAATTTATAGTCTGTAAACGAAACACTCGTGCTTAATTTGTATCGCGCGGAGTCGTTGGCTGCGTCTACACTACGCACACATGTATTCCTTTTTTCTTCTGTTCATTTTTCGTCTTTCTTGAAACACAAAGGAGGCGGCGCGCGGCGTGCGTACGTGTGCATCACGACAAGATCATTATAAATGTTCGCCGTTTTGTCAATCACACATTAATTCTGCTTTAAATTTAATTTGCTGGATTGCAGATTTTACATCTACATCTACATTATTTTAATTACACTTTAAGTCATATGTAGTAAGTACTAACTACCAAACATTAAAATCCAAAAATATTTACAAGATGTGTTAGATTGTATAAATATTTTCATTTCGTTTGTTTGTTTAGGAAAGAAAGGGGAGCAGATAGTAGCTGTGAAGACCCTGAAAGAGAATGCCTCAGAAAAGGAAAAGACTGATTTGCTGCAAGAGTTGATCGTGATGAAGAACCTTGGACCACATCCCAATGTCGTCCGCCTCATCGGATGCTGTACTGAAAAGGTTAGTTATCAGCGGGGTTCCATTCGACTTGCGTCACCCATGTGAGTGAGCTCTGGTGACTCCGAGCAAGTTTCAATGCTTTAGCCACGTAGATCATTATCTGACAGTGGTCCTTTTCCTTGTGTCGATAATCCTCAATGGTAAGGGTTGTGGTCACCCTTAATAACTCTCTCCTGGACTATCCTGCGTCAGCCCTGCCTATCCCCGGCTGCGCGGACGGCACGGTGGACTGTCAGTGGTGGTCAAAACAAATAACGTCCTATTAATTTCTCTAGGAAATATACTTTAGAATAAACTAGCATTTACGGTGCTACTCACTATGAAGATATGGACAGCAGCACGGATGTCTTCTGATGTTATCAGAGTCCATCGGGTACCACTTTTCATCCTGTGGAATATTTCTGATTACATCAAATATGTATAAAAAAAATTAAACTACAAGTGTAAGATATCAATAAAATATCCATAGCACTTACAATAGATAATACATACAAATGGAGAATGTAATAAATAAGGAGTCTGGAGAAGCACCAGCAGCACCTTACTGGAGCTACGAAGCCAAAAATTCCTTAAACTTCTCTTAGTCACTCTAAGCTGTATATAGGTTAAAACTTAATATATAAAAAATTTAGACGTTTTTATGATTTAATATCTTATTAACAGTCCGGTTACAATATTCATTGAATATTTTGCAAAAAAACCGTACCTACAATCCACACGATGTTCCCTAATAAATCGACCACCATTTATAGTCATCAATGAGCTACTTCCAGGAGCCAACCCTGGTGATCATGGAGTTTGTGAGTCTCGGCAAGCTGCAGCAGTTCCTGCGAGACTCCCGCGCCGAGCGCCACTACGGGAACACTCACGGAGGCAGCCAGTTCCTTACCTCGCGTGATCTCACTCACTTCGCCTTCCAAGTCGCCAGGGGAATGGACTTTCTTAGCTCGAAGGGGGTTAGTTTCAAACATTATTCACAGATTAGTTAACAGAATGAGCCTCGGCACACTTCCAAGAGTGGATAAGGTCAGCGACATGGCGTACTGCGTGCTCAGCTTCTTCTGGGATTAGAACAGTTAATGTCCTCGCCAGTTTGGCGTGACCCCCGATGTTGTAATGCTGCTCCAACGTGATTCGCTCTTGTGATCAGCTCGCGAATAAAAAATCTTTTATTGAAGAAATATTTTACGGGTACTTTCTGAAGTCCTACGTGGACCTCACGTAGTAAATGAAATTCAAAAAGATGTAAACTTAGTAAACAAAAAGGGTGCGTTTTGGAGTTTCACTCAAATATTAGCACCGCCATTTCTATTTTTGAAGTAAAGCAATAATGCATGCAATGCAAATGCAATATCGCATGACACACAGCTGATACCAAGACTCCAGCCTCATTTTACAAAGTGAACGTATGCGTTTCAGCCGTCGGCCTACGAAATTGACAAGTTTAATTTAACCGCCAATAAATTTGAAGATTTCTCAATAAAATACATCTTACGAGAACAAAATCTGAAGTCAGATATAACATACTGCGTAAAGAGCTCAAACTGTCTTAGAACGTAATTACAATTGACAAAGTGTTTCTTATTAATATTTTCACACTTTTAATCGAAAACGTAAATTCATTTGAGACATGGATTTGTTCAAGTTGTGTATTTGGTGTACTGTACTGTACTGTACTGTACGGTATTGTCTCAAAACTTCTAAAAGGGTTTTGATTGACACGGAATAAATTTAACACATTCCGGTAATATCGGTAATACCACAAATAGCAATTCATTATGTCAAATGCACTCAGGTCTAGACAGGTCTAGAATGTTATGGCGTTTCTGAACCAAATATCATCTTTCAAAATTTGACGTTACAGAAATTTGTCAGAACTTTAACTTAGTAAAGTAAAGGTAATTAAATATAATTCACAAGTGACTGAAAGATTCAGATTGTGAAATACGAAATGATAAAATCGTTTTGTCTTATAATGAAATTAATTTAAATAAATTTGGACTTGTTTTCAACTGTTCCGTCTAATTCGTAGATTATCTGACAGCGATCAAAGCAATCAGGTGTCAGATGTAAGATTTGAACGCGAGGATCTGTTTACCGTTATCTCGGGCGACATGACGCCATCACCGCTATATATTATACATTCTATTATATTGCTCTCACGGTGATTGCGTGGGATGCACATTGGCGCGTGCGACAGAATCACTCAAACGATGTGGTGGTCGTAAACTCATTTATCTCAGACGAAAATACGGAACGTTGAAATTTCACTGCGCGCCATCGTTTCACTACCCGGTGTCGGTAGCGGGACACAGCGGCTCGACTATACTCTGACATTGCTCATGAGTGACATGAGTGACAGGAACTACTTACCACAACGAGAGCCGTATGCTCCTCTCCCTAACGTTACTATTCTCTAATGACACATGCGTCTGTCTCATGAGGAGGTTACAGCGCGCATCGCATGAAGACTAGTCACAGTCGTATTGTACTTTAATACTTCAACTATAAAATGATATGGCACAGGTCGTAACTCATTTGTTGAATTCCAGATAATTCACAGAGATCTCGCGGCTAGGAACGTGCTGATAACAGAAGAACGAACCTGCAAAGTTGCGGACTTTGGGTTTGCGCGAGATGTCGGCGGCAGCCACGTCTACGAGCGGAAGAGCGACGGGCGGCTGCCCATCAGGTACGGTCTCGCCATCTTCACTACAGATAAGATAATGAAACGTAAGGAAAGTAACTATTTCCTTTTTTAATATTGAAATGAAAAGTTTCGATTTTTTAGACCTATACTACCTATTATATTATGATGATATTTTTGAACGACACGCTTTCGTTACGTCTTTTCCAATCACAGGCATTGAAGGTCTGTTGAGAAACTTTCCACGTCGCAAATGAGGACCTGGACACGGCGGAGCACACGCTCGCTGTCTGCCCCACTTGGGAGGTGCAGCGAGGGGTCCTGGTCGCAAAGATAGGACCCGACTTGTCGCTGACTGGCGTCGTGGCGTCGATGCTTGACGGCGACGAGTCCTGGAAGGCTATGCTCGACTTCTGCGAGTGCACCATCACGCAGTAGGAAGCGGCGAGGCGTGTGAGGCAAAGCTCTCCTCACTACGCAGAAATCCGCCGCCGCCGAGCAGGGGGTCGGGATCGCGGTACCGTCCGTGACCCGGCCCCCCTAAGAGCTCCACCCGCTTTGTGCGGGGAGGAACCTAGGCGTTGGGCGGCGTGCTCGACACGCTCGCCGGTAATACGAAACCGGTTGATGGTAGGAGGTGTAGCGCGGCGCCATCAAGGCGGGCTCTCGGATCGCTGACCGAGGGAACCGGCGGCCGTATCGCTGGCGGCCGCCGGTCTGGCGTCTGGGGGACGGCGAGATGAATGTAATATGCTCTGCGTAAACCCTGTCCCGCCGTTTCAATAGCTCCGACTGGGTTCCCGCCCGGTCTGAGGTAGGGTGCCGGCTGTAGGCGGCAGTAGTTTTTGGTGAGGTTCAACTCCCACATACCCGACGATTTTCTCCTGTGGAAAAAAACGTCGTAAGAGATGATACGATAGCAGAGCGTAGCGCTACAGACTGTGTTCATAAGCGTATGTGTATAAATGTACATAATTATGTTATAGTCGACAACTAAGGAAATCTCACTTACGATTAGATTACTAGTTTTTTTTATTTAAAAACAAATTATATCTCTATGAAGTCGAAGGAAATTTTTGATTGGTAGGTTTGAGGTAGGGAGTCCAAAACTCATATAAATATTAGTCTATCCATTAAGTACATGTATTTTCTTCATGGATACCAAGTTTCAAGTCAATCGGATGCATGGTTTAGTAGTTATAACGGAACATCCGTAAAAGCCACTGTAGATTTATATATTAGTATAGATGACAACGCGCTCCGTGCCCCACTGGCATGGCGCGGCGAACGTGTCGTGTCCGTGTGCTGTATAATATATGTATGTAGTATAGTGTTCTGGGAAAACTTTGATAAACTTAATCTGATACCTGACTGGACCTCCCTACCTGAACGTGGACTGTGTATTTTTTATGACACAGCGGTAGGTATCGTTGTAGAAACACATATACTTATAGTATATATGTGTTATGTCAAAAAAATACCGGGAAAAGGTCAATTACATAAAATGAAAATGCAGAAACAATACACTTACGCCAACGAATAATATACGAATTTGGGGGTTGGTGCTTCCCGCTTCCGTAGGTTTAACCCGCGATTCCCTACAAGTGACCCCTGGGTGGTGCTAAACGGGAGCCGAAAACATAACCGGTGGTAGGACCTAGTCCGACTGGCTGGCGACCACCCTCCAACTAGAGTCCGCCGCCAAATAGCCTAGCTGTGTTCCGGCGTGTGGGTTGGAGAGCCAGTTCTATCCCTTCCCTTTCCCCTTCCTTGTTGGGGTTGAGTCTTGGTGACGCCTGGAACTTGCAGAGCAGACGTGCGTGCGAACTCACGGGGCGTGATTGTTTGACGGGGGTATAGGGAGACCCAGTGAAACGGTACCCGCTGCCGCCCGCCGGTCAGTAGGGGACCTGAACCCGGGTGTCTCTACTAAACTCCGCCCCGGGAAGCTGTCCCGCCAACCGGTGTAAAATCCTGTCGTGCGGTCGTCGTGCCGGAGTCGGAGACCGGAGTGGATCCCGGCGATCGCATGCAGAGTGGACTGGGGGCCCTTCCATGCCCTGCGTCGGTCTCTCACGCAATCCGTGGTCGAGCACGTACTATGTTCCGCGCTTCATTCAGGTGTTGCCTCGGTCTCACCTCCAACATCCTACCTCTCCTAATCCTACTCTCCGAAAATTGAACAACTATGAAGTCGACAAAAAAAAAGAAAAGGGTTTCACAGGCGGTTCCCCATTCCACATTTAATGTGGATTTCAGCAATGTCAGGGGCCTACATAGCAACCTTGACGCCGTACACCACCACCTTGAGACGGCGCAGCCTGCCCTGCTTTTTTTAACGGAGACGCAGATATCTGCTCCGGAGATACCTCATACCTTGAATACCCCGGCTACGTATTGGAGCACAACTTCCTGCGTAAAGCCGGGGTGTGCGTATTCGTCCGGGCTGATGTCTGTTGTCGCCGTCTTCGGGGCCTCGAACAACGGGACCTGTCCCTACTTGTGGCTGCGCGTGATCACGGGGGCTGTACCGAATCTACGCGTGCCTGTACAGGTCCCACAGCAGTGATGCAGGTTCAGCTCTGTTTGAGCATGTGCAAGAGGGGACTAACCGCGTGCTTGAGCAGTACCCATCCTGCGGAGGTGGTGGTTCTTGGAGACTTTAACGCTCACCACCAAGATGTGGTTGGGGTCAGAACCACTGACCTCCCGGGTCGGACTGCCTACGATTTCGCCTTGGCCTACGGCTTCTCCCAGCTGGTAGACAGCCCACCCGTGTCCCAGATAGCGAGGGGCA